>VIAB01004969.1:58655-72507 GCA_009801035.1 Oophaga pumilio | reverse complement strand
AACTTTTGGTCTGTACTGTATGTGCTGCCTAGACGGCTGTCAGTGCCAGGGCAGTGTAATGAGCGGTGACTGAAAGCAATAAAGTTAAAGAGGAAATGTTTTACCTTACAAACAGAAGTGAAGAATTCTTTATTTCACTAGCAATGCCAAGCAGTCACTGACATGACCAACTATCACTAGTCTTTAATAATGTTGGTCTCTTATAGGCCAAAGGGAACTTTTTGTCTTATGCGCCAAGGTCTGGGTGCAACTGCGATTCAAGCACCTAAGAGCTTATCCCCCTCTTAAATAAATCTGCATTCTTGGGCAATCTAAGCATGCATGTTCAGGGAGTCTATTAGCACAAAATGACTGTTCAAACCAAGCAGAGGCGCTCGGAGCACCATTGGAGTGGCAAAATAGTTTTGTGCACTTTACTACATACTTATTTTGGATTTCTGTCCACTTCTCTCAATTTAATGACCGTTCTAGCTTTAAAGAAACCAGAGATAAATGAAAAATAAGCAGATGTGAACGTGTAGTGAACTGCTTGGTCGTGCAAAGGGAGCACTGTGTGCATGTACTTGGTTTGAACAGTCATTCAGTGATGACAGACTCCCTTTTAGGGGGACGTGGGAAAGCTGCAGGCCAAACCTTTATGAGTGGTTTATGGTGAATTTCATCAGCAATGACGTGATTAGTGTCACTCAATGGACAAAAAAAAACCTAGACCTATATGGGTATTTTCCCCAAACAGCAAATTATTAATTTAATGGTGGTCTACAGAGGGGATCGTTTTCTCCGGACCATTAAAAAAAAAATGGTTTTACCAAGTTTGTAAGTTATCCATAGGATAGGGATTAATTTAATGAACTGTAAGTTAATTGGGGGTCATGTAATACCACAATTACCCGGCAGAAGAAGTAGACCACAACATCAGACTCCGATCTCTGGGCCAGCTGAACTAGTAATGGAAAGACAACCCCATAGAAATAGAAACCAGAACCCCTTTAAGTATTTTCTTGTAGAATGATCACACTAAACATAGAATAGCTGGGCTGGATATTCATTAGTAGCAGCAGATAGAAAGTAAAAAAAAATAAATAAGGCAAATAAAAGTAAGCAAAAACTTTCAAGTATCCAATGTAAAGTAAGCCTTGATTAAAAAATAGAATATTTCATGCAGCAAAAGTAAAACTGTCAGCTGTTTATTGGCTATTAATTCATTCTGGAGTGTTTACGCTCTTGAAACTGACAAGAGTAGACGACGCGCTGATTATAAATGGCTAAGGTGTACAAAGCCGGTTAGGTAATATCGCTAATGTCATTTACCAATTAAGAGCTTTTAGAGGAGTAGAAGGGATAGAGCGACCTGATTTTGGCTGGGATTCATCAGCTAATAGAAAACCCCTGGAGAATAGCAATAGAAAAGGGGACTGTGTATTAAAGGGTTCAGCACAGAAGGAAAACCATTCCTGAGCATTATTGAATTAACTTTCTATAAACTTAGCCGGCCGGGAATACACTGGAGAAGTAGAGCAAAGAAAAAGTAGATGTGTCTGTAGCCATAAAAAAAGAAACAAAACACTCATATACAGAAGGTTTCCGCTTTGTTAAAGGGAGTCCCATTTCTAAAAGTGGCCATAAATATATTAGGGTAATACCCAAAATGCTAAAGGGTTTGCATCAAGATATGAAGAGCTGGGCTCAGTTATTTCCAGCATTCCCATTAAGAATCAATGGAGTGGAGGTGCGCATGTGTACCCTCTGCGCCATTCATTGTCTATGTTGGTGCCGGAAAAAGTTGAGTGGTGGCTCTGCTTTCTTGGACTATCCCATACGCAATGAATGGCGTTGAGGTCTACCATGCGCATCTCCCCCCATGCAAGAAGTGGCTTTCTAGTTTCCAGTTCTTGGCTTCGAGCCTTGACCGCAGGACCGTGGAGGGTTCTAGTGGCCAGCAGCCCAGCGATCAGTACCTTAAGGATCCCCTATTGTATAGATACATTACTTAATATTTTTTATCATAATCACAATTCAGACTGTAGAATATGACAATCTTTTAGTCTATGGTACGGTACAGGTGCAGATCTAAGTCTAGACTTTCATGGTACACGGCTTGGCTGAACCTCCTTCCACAGACACCTAGGAACATTCTGCTCAGGGACCCCCACCTATCCGAAAAACAGATCACCTGTACCACAAGGGCAGAAAAAAACAAAACAGCTGCATATGCTCGAAACCTGCAATTCATTTCTATCGATATTCATTTTCTTTCTGTTCCACGCGCCTGGTTGAGAATATAAATCATTATATCTCGTGGAGTGATGGCCTACAATAGATTTTCTCTCTATCCGGACATTTTAAGCTCTATTATATTGTACTGACAGGGAAAGAATAATGGAGGAAACACAATGAGAACTAATTGTCACCCACGTGTTACATAATGGGAGCCGGTTGGCGGTTTTCAGGCAGTATGTGATACAATGTAGCACTTCTCACTCAAGATAGTTATTGTTACAGAAGTATTTATCGGCACCTGGAGAAGGGAAATTAGGATCGGCACACAATGGAGACTGTAGGGCTCACGGGACAGCTGTCTATTGGAAGGTCTAAGGTGCTCACAACTTATGTAGAATTATAGAAAAAAAGATGGAGGCAACAACTTTTATTCTCTTTTCATTAAGTGTATGTAAAATACCAACCGCCATAACACTGCCCCCTACAGAGAAGGAAATGACCATTCGCTCTCTTTAAGGATGTGTAACGAAAAAAAAACACTGATCTCCTACTCTACGCCAAATTTGCATTACTTCTCCATTTCCTGCCACTATACAGAACTTCACACGCCCTGCGCAAACTTCCTCTTTCCAAAACATGGATACGAGTGTCATCACCTGATGCGGAGAATAACCTGGAGTGAAGCTCTTTTGGCAGGAAATAGAACAACCCCCTGGTCTGCTCCAACTTTAGACACAGAACCTCCTGTGTCAGCCTGAGCCCAATAAGAAAGGTATAAACTTGCACAAGTTATTAAGCGCGGGCAAAATATTGCACAATGATCGGATTTGGAATGCCTGTTTGATTGGCACAAATCTGTTGGGATAAAATCTCCGCTACCACTTGTGCTCAATCACACATCTGTCCGTATAAAATACCCATTGCATTTCCAGATGGCATTCAGTGATGGGAACCATACATAACTACACCACTAGGTTACGAAATATCCAAAACAGACAAGCTCTTGTTATGGAGGCATAATGAATAAGAAAAATAAAAATTTGATATCACTAAAAAAAACAAAAAATATCTGGCAAGATCTCCTCCAAGATCTTATTATATTAGTCAGGAGACACCCAGTTTATAGTAGACCAAAGGTTACAGTCTCCTCGCTAGGATAGGAGAGCTAAAAAATGTAGGGAGAGAGATTGCCCTTGAGATAGACCGGTAGTCTTTAGTCTATGCCAGGAACATCACATGGCAATAGAAACGCAGTATTTCCATGCCATAACCAATAATTATCAGAAATAAACAAATCCAAGAATATATCTGGGATTGTGGGACATAATTGCTTCTGTGGGTTCAAGCTCCAGGATCCAATGTTTTTGGGCTTTCGAAACCAAGGAAATATAATATTAACCCAAACTATGGATATGGTCCTGTGGGAAAATGACAAATTAGAATTATGTCCTGCTTCCATCACTCTGGGTCTTCAATAAGCCATCCTCCTATATCCTGACCCTTAGGAGAGGTGAAGGTGTAGACAAGACCCTTTATATTTTTATCCAGGGAAACTCATGGTTAGATTGAATACACAAAGGTGTATTGTAGCTGTGTCCTAATTTCTGTGTCGATCTCTGCAAATAATTGCTCCCCTATCTAATCACAAGAGCCTTCTTTATTTTTTATACCGTTTTGCTTGATACTGTTTTTTTACCTTGTGTGTAGGTCTTATTTTTTGTCAGTTTTTTAAGTACTGTACTTTATGTATTAAAGCTAAAATTTCATACGTTTGTTTCTTGATGCTGTGCACGTACCAACAACCTCAAAGAGGGACACTACATCTTGGTTTTGTTAGCCTGAGATATAGCAGAGTGAAAGCAGTGTACCCGTCAGGTGCTTGAAAAAGCTCGGTGTGCGCGAGTACTAATGTCTCACCCAGGGAAGGTGTCTCGCTGGCTTAACAAAATGGCGAGTGGTGGATCAAGAGGTCTGGTGCGCATGTTGAAACTAGCTGTTGAATTATCATTGTATTCCATTTGCCACATTAGATGATGTCTTAGATTCTAAGATTTTATTCTTCTAAGACTTAGAAGAATAAAAAAAAAAAAAAAAAGTTTACAGGTGAATTAGTTTTCCATGAAATCAACAATATATCCATATTTATACCCAGAAGCTGAATACAGCCCAGGAGAATTAAAAAAAAAAGAAATTCTCCTATAAGAAATTCCACACAGTGATCTGATCATGCTTGGTGTGGGGAAAACGTCCAGAGAACCTGACCGTCAATAATTGGATTTATTGCGCCAGTTTTCAAAGGAGTTGACGTTAACCTTTCTGGCTGCCTGTAGTCGGCACACATCTTGTACAGGAACAGAGCGAACAATGGCTGCACTGCGCTCTATACGCCTCTTTGATTAGAAGTGAATAGAGGGGGCTAGTGGGGAAATCAGAGGGTAGAACGCGCGAACAATGCCACCTTTATGTAAACACTGAAGTGAACTTGGGCTTCCGTCAAGTGGGCAGCATGAAAAGATGGAGATTACATTCAGGGCACATATTAGGTTCGAAAAAACCATATCCAGGTGTTTAACACTCACATGCTCTTATTATAGAAGTACAATGGTGCAGTCCATATATACGCATAAAATATATCATATATTCATCTATAGCTATATACATCCATTATCTTGCTCTACAAGTCTTATGTGGGAACACACCCATAGCAAAAACTTCCTTAGTGTAATGAATGAATGTATCATTGTGACAGCTTCATCACTTACAAAGGGGGAGGGTAGTGACTATATTTTCTGTGTCTTAATTTTATTTAACGTAGGAAACACAGTAACTTGCCCACAATATTTACACTGACACAAGGATGCGGTACCATCTGTATCTAAATTATTTACAGACAAATACCAGTTCCTTTACAGTTCACAAAGAGAGAGACAAGGATACAGTACCATCTGAACCTTTTTTTTGCAGACAAGGCCTTCACAATTTACAAAGACAAGGATGCGGTACCATCTGTGTCTAGATTTTTTTTTTATAGGCACAAATACCAGTGCCCTCACAGTTTACAGAGATAGAGACAAGGATGCAGTACAATCTGTGCCTGTTTTTTTTTTATAGGCAGAAACACCAGTGCTTTCACAGTTCACAAAGAGAAAGACAAGGATGCAGTACCATCTGAGCCTAGATTTTTTACAGGCAGAAATACCAGTTCCTTCACAGTAACAGAGACAAGGATGCGGTACCATCTGTGCCTAGCGATGTATAAACGCAACCCACAACAATTTGAAGGCCCAAAGAAAAAAGGACTCCTCTGCTTCCTGAGCTAGAGACCAAAGGCAGTGTTGGCTACTTCATTTATACAGTGACAATAGGAAGGCAGCAAGGTCAGTGCCTACATTGTTCTATAAGAAAAAGGAACCCGTGCTCTCCAAGGTGTCCACCACACTTCACTGCAAGCACTGAGATACTGGGTACCGTGCCATCACATTACAATGGACCCTAAACATATCATGTGTTCACAGTCTTAAAATAAATGGTTAGGATGGAAGCACAATTCCAGTGGAGTTGGAGGAGAGCGTGGACGCAAAATATTTAACTATTGTTCTGTGCAGGTGGTTACTGTCAGGGGTAGTTAATCTTACCTTCCTATGTTGCTCATAATTTCGGATAAAATCCCGCAGTTGCTCCTCCCGGCTCTCCAGGGTGGAATATAACTGTTCCATTTGGCTTACCAAGTCTGCTTTTTCCGATTTTAAACGTCTGCGATCGGCCTTCATGGCTGGAGGAGGGCAAGGAGAAATAATCAGTATATTACACACTGAACATCATAAGGTTTATTACATGCTGGACATCATACATTTGGAGACACTATTAGCTAGGCTTTTGTAATTGACCCGGCCACGTATGGAAATACACTGACCAAGGTTTAGCTGTTGGCATCTTTACAAGCACTAAGGTTGCTGGAGTTCCTCATGGGCGTGTCTAGGGAGCAGGCTGAGTATGTTCTATACTGCACCTTCTGTATGTATCAGCTCATTACTACTCACTGCGGCTGACAGTAACATGGTATATCATACAGCTGTACAGATTAAGCCACGTTGGAGTGGTACACACTTATTTTATAAAAATCCTTCTAAATATTCATTCTCCAACATCCAGTCCTAACACGAAGATACATTCCAGGACTATCATAAAATGCAGAACCAGAATGTGTTTATATTTGGTCTATAAAATATAACTGATAACAAAGGGGATGCCGGTGTAGGGTGGGCAGATTTAGAAGCAATTGCACAAATCTAACAAAAAGCGTCCAGAAAGCCCACATTATACGAAAACTTCACACCATGCATTGACGCCTGTAGTCATGTGATACCAGATCAGACCTCGGGCCCGGCAGCTGCTGCAGAAGTGTCCAATGCCCCCCTCGGGCCTGGCAGCTGCTGCAAAAGCACCCGACGTCCCCCTCGGGCCTGGCAGCTGCTCCAGAAGCGCTTGATGCCCCCCTCGTGCCCAGCAGCTGCTGCAGAAGCACCCAACGACCGCTTGGGACCGGCAGCTGCAGCAGAAGCACCCGACGCTACCCTCGGGCCCGACTGCTGATGGAGAAGCACCCAATGCTACCCTCAGGCCGGGCTGCTGCTGCAGAAACACCCGACGCTACCCTCGGGCCCGGCTGCTGATGCAGAGGCGCCCAATGCTACCCCTCTGGCCCGGCTGCTGCAGAAACACTAGACGCAACCATGGTTTATAATATGAAGAGTGAGTTCTTGTTAATAGTTGCCAGGATTCACCTTCAAGAAGAGGTTGTGCAGCAGCTGAGGTGCTGAATGCACTCTTTCTGGTACCTTGTTTTTTCATTTGTCACAACTTCTAATCCTTTGATTTATAATGGCAGTACCCAAGTCAACGGTTTTCAATTAAAAAATAAACCCCGCAAACTTTGAGACATGGAGAAACAGTAATTCGGTGGGCGGTTACAGTCAATGTAAATGAATTTGTCACAATACATGGGCGACAAAAGAATTGTACAGAGCTGGACATCAATGAAACATAATACATTTTGCTTACTGTCCAATTACTGAAAATCGTGGAATGAAGAACACTGACAGTCCATTTGGAACCCACGTCCCCTTCATGGGTTCTGCTCAGTGACTTAATTCACAGAAAATGGCCTAGAATTAACAATTAGGCGTTAATCTCATTCTGCCACCAAGTATCTTAAAGGGGCAGTCCAGGTTTAGAAAAAGAGGTGGAGGGAGGCGAGGGAAAGAGGTGGAGGGAGGGGGGAAGTGGTGGAGGGAGGGGGGAAGTGGTGGTGGCGGCAGAGGAAGAAGGAGGTGGGGTGAAGATAGAGGGAAAACAAGTGGGTGGGAAGGTGCATTTAGATGTTTGGCCCCTGCAAGGGTGCACCGAGCTCCAGACAGTGCTGACTGACTCCCTTTAAGTGGTATGGTTAGAACACATCTCCTGATGAGGCAGCCAAAGCCAAGCTGGTGTTGGGCATCAAGCGGAGATGCAGCAATAAGCAGGGTGGTCCAGTTGGCAAGACAAACATGAAGGTGTCCTGTCCTGCCTGAAGTTTGATCTCTCACCTCCAATTGCACATTTGTGATCATGTTGCACACTTTTCCACTAGGAAGCTCAGGATACACTGGGATACAATTCCCGCTCAGATAAATTCCATAAACTGGAACCAACATCTGGAGATGAATATGGCTACAAATCACTCTCCATAGCTCTCATTATAAACCCAGTGGATCCTCTCCGGATAACATAATGCAGTCGGAGATGTTATGTAAGAGATTTTGGGTGGGGTTGCTGGATACAGACAAGGGGCAGCAGTCCGGGAAGTTTGGATCTGGTCTGTAAGGTCCATATACTTGTGAGTGTTTAGTATCCATATTGTGCAGCACATTAGTAGATGGAAACTGTGCAGATGACTGGCGGTGTGAGGTTATTGTTCATGTCTCTCGAAGCCTCCGGGGAGCTCCCGCACGTCCTGTGCACCTGTTCTCAGCCACGTTACAATAGCTATTGCTTATATAAGGATGGAAATGGCTGGAGCCAGGATTTCTAGCAGTGTCTAGGTTTTGCTAAAGCTCATGGGAAATGTAGTTTATGATATGAAATTTGTCTGTTGTAGACAACTAAAAATGTGTCAGACTCCACAGCAAAGCTTGTTAAGTTACAATAGGAAGGTATGGAGGAATACCGGCTTTCATTGAAGAGACCCAACTATATATGGAGACTTATTTTCAAGGAAAAAATATCCAAAGTCACTCAAACCAACCAAACCCCCATCTAGAGACATCAGTACTAAAGAGGGACAATAACCCCGAGCTGGGTACTAGTTGACTCAATGACCTGTCTTAAAGAGAATCTGGATTCACCAGGATTTACCACCCAACTGAATAAAATCATTATTTGAGCTTCATTAAAAAAAAAAAAAATATATATATATATATGAAAATCTGCCAGTGAGATCGTTCTGATGAAAGATTGCAATTTGCCTGTTTTTACTGAACTGCTCTGATCTGATTTATGACCACAGACCACATCAAAGTTGAATATGCAGGAAAACAAAAAAAAAAAGCGGCGCAAAATCTTTAATTAAATTTGATTGCAAAAATTTAATTATTTTTAGCTCCAAATAAATGATTATTTAACAAATAAATATCCCCAAAAGAGGGGAACCTTTTTAACCATTTCTGCATTTGCCATCCATGGATGTGATTCTATGGGTGACATTTTCCCATTTATGGCAGTTACAATGGAGAACTGGATCTACACGGTTCACCTTGCATTCTGTAAACTGATAGCGTACACAAGTCATTGTGATCACCCCATTAATGACAGAGACAGGTGCTTCCTCCAAAAAACAATGCCGGCACAAAGCCCTATTCTCTGATAATTAGTCTTTAATTCCCCTTCATTAATGCCTATTTATACAAATGACTGGGAATCTCAGAGCAAGGTAATTCCTGGGAGAGCAGACAGCGCCTGCCCCCTGTACTCCAGCTTATCCTGACCCTGCTGAGTGGGAGGAGGTCAGATTAAATGTGGACAAAGCAGGACATGTAAACCCAGAGCAGGAAGCCAGGAGGATCTCGTGAAAGCTTCCCTCAAATAAAATGTTGCTTCAAATAATCGTCGTTAATCCCCAAATACCGTGGTCCTATCTAAACAGGAAGCTCACATCGCTGGCTTATGTCATCCCTCATCATTAGGCAATGGACCTACAGCCATACTAAAAAAAAAAAAAAAAACAGCTTTATAATAAACGCACTTCTATATAACGGGGTGAATAGTTTTGAAAAATGCTAAATCAGAGGCAAAATCTGTAATAGCGCCATTGCCCCTATGCACATGTCATTTATAATACAGGCGTCTAATCTGTCAAAAGGTTTTTGCCACTTAATCTGAGAGCAGCACAATATAGGAGCAGAAATCCTGATTCCAGAGATGTGTCACTTGCTAGGCTGTTTGCTGCAGTTTTGATAAAATCTGAGTTTTACCTGCTGCAGCTCTACCAGTTTTCTTCGGAATACTGAGCTCTGTGTAACCCTGCCCACATCACTGATTGGCAGCCTATAGTGTACACTGTGCAAAGACTTCCAATCAGTGGTGTGGGCGGGGTTACACAGAGCTCAGCATTCCAAAGAAAACTTGTGGAGCTGCAGCAGATAAAACCTGACATTTTATCAAAACTACAGCAATAAGCCTAGTAAGTGATACATCGTTGAAATCGGTGTCTCTGTCTGCATATCATACTGCTCTCAGATGGGGTAGTAAAAACCCAGTTGCAGCTTTCCTTTAAGCACCACAGGCTGGGTATGACTACTACCTCTACACCTGATACAAGTGCCTGCAGCTATGTAGCTGTAAGTAAAAATCAGTTTATTTTTCAATTTATCTATTAAATAATAACTATAGTTAAAATTTCAGGTGTTGTAAAGTCAAAAAAACATACACTGGATACAAAAAAAAAAAGCCAAGCAGAGGTAAGAGTTTTGGCACAGCAGAGTAAATTGCCAAAAATCACATGCCTACCAAAAGACCACAGCTACAGCAAAAGATATCATGAAAATGACATGTCACCACCAGGGGGCGATCTACACAAATCAAACGCAGCACAGGGAATATCATCAACACCAGACAAGAAAAACTATAAACATTGAAAATTAAGATTTTTACAGATTAAAAGAGTTAAGAGTAGCCACACCGGAATGTAACATGACATAAAATACTAGAAAATCATTATTTGGAAAACTGTCCGCAATGTGTACATTTTAATTGGCACCCTACCCAAAATTTGTGTTAAATATTTAGTTACTCGTATCAGGTAAATAATAATGAATTGTTTTATACCTGGTGCTAGCTTCTGATTGGTATATGGTATTAACTCAATATTAAATTGGGTTATACCTGGCTCCAGCTCTTATTGGATTTGTATATAAAAAATATTCTACTTACTACTTTGCACAGTCTTCAAATCGAACTAAACAAAGTCTCTAAAGTATTGAAAGCTACATAGAACAAATTAATAGGAACTATTCTATATGGTGAGGGTGAACCAGATAAGAGTGAAAATTGAGGTATAGAACTCTGATTAAAAGTTTGCAAAAACCTGTTCATGCCATGCTTTTCCTTATTGGAATGTGCACATTGTAAATCAGGCTGGAGGTAGCAAAATCAGGAAGCAACAAATATGGAAATATAGAGTAAAAATGTGAAATGAAACAGCCGTGTATTATACTTTAAATTCTTCTAAATACCCCTCCTTTTAGTCCGATGACAACTTTATACCCCTTGGCATTCTCTCCACCAGCGTCATCAGATAGTCACCACCAGGAAAGCCTTGTCAAAAGTATACTTCTGCAATCACTGGCCTTCAGAAAGTGTTTGCCACCATCAGGTGTATTTTGCAGAGGCAGTACTGAGCCCTAATTCACATCTGTTCAAAGCCAGAATATACCAAGAACTGCTCAACTAAGAAAAATGACAGTCTATCATTACATTAAGTTATAAAGGTCAGCCAATCTGGAAAATTGCTAGAACCTTGTAGGTATCCTCAAGAGCAGTCATGAAAGTTATCAATCGCTAACTGTCTCTCATGAGTCCTGCTGCAGGAAAGGAAGACCAAGAACGGCCTCTGCTGAAGAGGATAAGTTCATTAGACTTAGCCTTAGAAACTGCAAATCAACACCACCTAACCAAACAACAATCATAAATGATTCTCAGATATTAAGTGGCAGAAACATCTCAACATTAACTGTCCAGAAGCAGCTGAGAGAATTGGTCGAATTGCTGCAAAGAAGCCACTTTTGAGAACCTGAACAAGAAGAGACTTGATTGAGACAAGCAACATAAAGACTAGACATCAGATCAGGTAAGCTCTCTACAGTGATCTTTGTGAGATACAGGGGAGTGGATGGTTTCTACATGTGTGGTGCCCACCGTGAAGCATGTAGTGGAAGGTGTGATGGGGGGGTGCCATGCTAGACAGTTGGTAATTTTTTCCAAATTCAAGGCATATTACCCACCATGGCTACCACTGCATTCTGCAATGACATCTAGTTTGTGCTCAGCGGGACCATCAATTGCGTTGCGACAGGACAATGACCCAAATCATATCTCCAGGCTATGTAAGTGTAATGTGACCAAGATGGAGAAGGCTGGAGGCAGTGTCAGATGACATGGCCTCCACAATCACTCAACCCATCCCAATTGAGATGGTTTGGGATGAGTTAGATTCAGAGTGAAGGCAAAGCAGCCATGTGCTCAGCACCTCTGAGACCTCCTCCAAGACTACTGGAAAGCCATTCCAGGTAACGACCTGTTAATGCTGCTTGAGAGAATGCCAAGGTGTAAAGGAGGGATAATTTTGAAGAATCTATGACTGCACACACATTCTGGTTTTGCTGCCTTTAGTCTGAATCAGAATCTACAATGTGCACATTCAATAAAAAGGAAAACCACTGTTTGAACAGGCGAGTACAACACTTTTAACCTTGTACTATATATATGGTTTCAAAAAGTGATATTAATTACCTGGCCTTTTGGGGGAATTAGTTACTAGAAGAGACACTTACTGCCATAGGTGGTTAAAAAAAAACAAAACAACCCACGTTCCTGTGTGTTCCATGTTTATATGTGATCTGGCCCAGGTGAAACCCCAGATTTCTATTTTTATGACTAGCTAATGGTGCCAACAGTTCTTGCAGCGCTGGCAAAGATATTCCCATACACACGTTAATTACTATAATTACATCATTAAGATATTCAAATCGACAAAACAGGTCCTGACGCCACCCTGTATGCCCACACTTATTCATAACCTAGGCGCTCACATCACTATTTACCTTGGACCTGTTGGGTGGCATGATGCCAAGGTAAAAGGAAATAGCTGAGGTTACCCATCCACAAATTACTAAAATGACACCATTGATGTGGAACCTGTGTGGTCAGTGTGTGTATACAGAGGGGAAAGTGGCACTACCGAACCAGGCGCAGATACAGTGCAATTGTGGGGAATCTCTATAGAAAAACTGCTCAGGCCCCGTGAAAATTGGACAATTGGTTGCTGTTGTGGAACTGTGCGGAAATCAGATGTCACCCATTATACCTAGTAATGCCCGGGCTGGACTAATATTGCTGGAGGCTCTGGTCCTAAAAAAAGAAATTTGTTGGGCTCCCAAGTAAGTGTAATAAAACATTTTTGATGTCATATAGGGGTCCTCAATTAACCATCTTTGATCGAAACTGGATAGACGTTCTTTCGGATCGGCTCCTGCTCGCGAAGTCTTGAGCAGTCCATCTATTACTGAAAGTGCGGCCATTTTTTATATACTAGGGGCAGGGCTATTAGAACTGTAGTCCCACATAGTCCCATCTCCGGCACGAACGGCTCGGATGGGAAAACACTTAAGTTTTATTTTTACAAGACTGGTCAATGCCCTGAACGTTGAAATTGAGGGGGCAATATCTTGATTTCTGCAGCAGGACCCCCACCCTCCCCAATAGAAGTTGCTTGTGTAATCTTAGAGTTTAGAGGAAGAGGTTAGACCAATCAAATATTCCAAAGAATGAGGAAAGATGGGGAGCCCCTCAAATAACAGACAAAATTACCTTGCAGTGCCTCCTTTGCCCGCGCCAGCTCTTGCTCTTTCTGCGCCAGTTGCACCTTGAGCTCCGTAACAGAGAGTACCTCCGCCGATCGACTGTCGTGTGACTCCTCCAGGTCCTTTGCTAACATTTCCTTCATTTGTCGGAGCAAGTGAACCTCATCTTGCAGCTGTGACACCTCTTCCCTTAGCAGCACTGCAAATTAAAGGAAACAAAAGATTACAAGGGTAAAAGCTGTACGTAATTTCTGCAGAAACACGAGGACGTCGAAAAATTAATACGTTTTAACCAACAATTCATCAAAAATGCTGCTCTAGAGAACACACAAGATGGAAGAGGGAGAAGACCTTTTTCTCGATGTACTGTTTCTTTGTTTTTTTAACAATGAAAGGGAAATTACATTAAAAAATGCACCTTGAAGTTGTATATTTTTTGAGAAGCGATAATGGAAACGTATAAGGACTTACTGTCAATAATTCTACTTTATGGGAAGTCATCATCAGAAAATGACCTA
>VIAB01004967.1:92517-103551 GCA_009801035.1 Oophaga pumilio | reverse complement strand
AACAAATGAAAAATAATGAAAACTTCAGTTTTTCTTTTTTATCTTTAAAAAGGTTGAACAGGTTCACGCATTTTTACATTGAACACAATAATAAAACACATGTCCATTACATAGATATTTTGCACACCCAGCACATGTCAGATTTGTTTTATTGTCACAAGAAGATGGACAGAGGCTACATCTCTTCCTTCTTTGGCTGGTAGCTGTGCTGGAGGAGGCCGTGGAGTCTCTTTCTTGAGCATGCTGCTGGACACTTTTCACAATATCTGCTGCTCCTTCACTTCTGGGGTTTACTTTTGTGGCTTCGATATACGGCCAAACTAGGGATTTTCCTAATTCTTCAATAAAAATTCTCCTTTAATGCAGCTTATTTCCGCTCCAATTGGGGTCGATTTCTCTCCACAAAACAAATGCATTGTATGCCAAAACATCCTGAATGTTGTCAAATATTATCATTGGCCAACGATTAGTTTTGCGATTGCATGTGTGTGTTGATATTGCTTGATCTAGTGTATCAACTGCCCCTTTTGTGGCATTATAATCTAATATCATGTCTGGCTTTCTGTCTTCTCGATTACTTATTGCATTGTCATGGTGCATTGTGTTCATTAGAATTACATGTTTATTTTTTGGGGGAAAGCAAGACACAACTGTTGTATCTCCAGTAAAGTAAAAAAGTAGAACTATACACATCTTTTTTACTAAAGATACCTTGCCGCAGTTCTGGTTTATTTGTCCTTATAGTATCCAGCATGGTAAGTTGTCTTTTTCGCAACATCTGGCCCAGTTGGTAGGATGGGAAAAAGTTGTCACATGTGACATTTTGTCCTTTAAGTCCATGAGTCAAAAACCTGTAAAGATGTGTATTCACAGCTCAGTGTCCTCTCTCACAGAATCCATTGTCTTCTCTCTCAGGATTGACAGTGAAACTACTTGTGTCCTCTCTCACAGAATTGAAAGAGAAATGACTGGATGTGTACTTGCTCACTAATAAGAACAGTGAAACCTCCACCCTTTTGAATAATGAGATGAAGTACACAGGAAAACAAAAAAATTTTGGAGACAGAAATAATTAGTGACCTGCTGAACAGTATAACATGTTATCGGGTCATATTGACCCGAACAGTACAAGTGTAACAATCAGCGTGTAGAAAAAAGTAAACAAAAAAAAACACTCATAGTAAGAACCCCTCAAATGAGGAAAAGTCAATTAATCACAAGTTTCAGATCCACATAATCTCTAGACACCAAATTCTTTGTCACCCATAAGACAAAGTAAAAGAGAGCAAAATAACATGGTAATCAAAAGTTCATCTTTTATTATACAAATAGAAAACAGTTCACAGTAATTTTTCATAAAAAGTGCAAGATAAAAGAGGGACGGTAACTTGTCTCCTTAATAATAAATATAGCTGCATAGTAAAATTTCCATGACTTCCAAATTAAATTAATCAGCAAAAACAATACTCTTCATTTGCCATAAATGCCAATAATGCAACTGACTCCCCTTAATCCTCTTGAAATCAATATATCATGAGGGCTGATCAGTGTGGCATTAACCTAGCACAATCCTGCACAGGTGCAGACCCAGAGAGACCATAGACCACTGATATCAACAAATGGTTAAATGTGATCTAAGTCATAGCCAATAAACATTATTTAGTGGAGTATGTATCCATCATAGAACTAGCACCTTGTGAGCAAACAACAGCCATGTGAAAATATCAACTAATGGAAACCCTTGGAGTCTTTTACCTGGATCCTAGCAGGGTGACACAAATGAATGGAGCTTCCGTCCCTCTGCCCCGACGTGCATGTTTCGCCCTGCTTCTTCGGGGGGCGTGTCTAGGGCAGAGGGTGTGTGTGTTTAAATACGAGTCCCGACCAATCAAAGAAGCTTCTGAGTTAGCCCATGATATCACTGCCAACAGATGTCCTTGCGGCGCATGCGTGGATGGAGCACTGCTCTCATTGAAATAACAATCAAGCGCGGCCATGGTGAAGAACCCACAATCCATCACATTAATCATGTGACGAGTCCTGGTAACGTCAGCATTGAAGGCCGCACCCAAATTGTTTAGAGCGTGCACAAATCAGCGCCTGCGCACTATATCAAATGGCAGTGATAGAAAAATTGTGGATGAAATCATTGTAAATAAATTAAATTACCAAAAAAAATATGTATAATATTAAATCATATCTCCTAACTATTAATACTAAATAAGTGAAATAAATAATCTGCAGGGTCTCAAATTTCATTTCGGGTCATATTGACCCAAACAGAACAGCAGGGTAGGAATTCCTTATTAAATTGAGCTTCACTTTAAACCTGAGGCTTAACTACCAAAATGAAAGGCAGAACCATATAGATATTACATAAAAACAGGGAATATGCACATATGTATTATAATGGTCAGTACTAACAGAGCCCATAGGAGGAAGACATAGTGCATGTGAGAGTATTAGTCCCTCAGTCCTCCAGAGGGAAGTGACCGACACGCCGTTCTGAGACAAATCCGCGCTAAATGTTGCACAAGAACAGTATGATTAGTGCTCCATCATTGCCATAGTTATGACGATCTGAGAGGCCGGATTACAATGCCTGCATGTGAGAATCCATGATACTGATTACCGGGCAGCTTTGTGTAATTGAGTGATGACACTACAGCAGAGGACTGTCAATCATGTTGTCATTCACTAGGAAACACTCTTTGTGCATGACGGCACCATGAAGATATATGGTGCGGAAATAGATTAACCAGGTGTCATTCAATACTAAAGTAAACTAAATACAGACTCCCTTATTATGTATATCATGCTGTCTGCAGCCTCTACTAGAAAATCTGATGACAGGTCCCCGTCTAGTGATACAAATCTACCACGGATGAAATTATTTCATTTCTACACGTAATGAATTGTAAATGTGTTTATTTATCCACAAGAGGGCGCAACCGAGCCCCAAATGGCCCATCAGCCAACATGATTCTGGAGGAGTAAATAATTCTTCTTTCTGCCAAATATAAAAGATTACTTCTCGAGGAAAAAAAACCCCAATCTAGTATAGTACCAGTTATAGCCACAAATACATATTGTTTTGAATCTGGCCACATATCTCTAGTTATGTATTATAGCTTTCTATCTGCCTCCATCAGATCTACAAATGTGTTATTTATTTTAGAGATGAGCAGATCAATCCGCGGAGAATGGAGTTCAAGTTGAATTTTCAGAAATTTGTGGTTTCAAATGAAGTCAAATATTTTGAGAATCGTCTAGCGGCTCACAAGAAAACAAACACTTTCCAGCCACCATTTCTCATAATGCTGACACATCAGAGAGCGGGTTAACATTATTTTGCACCGCCGTGTGGGTTTCCCCATAATGCCCTACACCTTTGATATCTAGAGGATCATCATAGGTTCTACAGTGGTGTTCAGTACCTGGGCCCTCAGAAAGCAGTGGTTCCCAGTGGAGCACAGTCGTTTTCTATCTCCATAGTCACTGGTAAGTCTCCCTCTTCTCTAGTGTACACTATTATCATCACCAGGGTCCTCTCTCTTCTGTAGAGTGTAAGCTCTTATTGTCAGTGGGGTACTTTCTTTCTTTCCTACAGAGTATACAGTGGGTACGGAAAGTATTCAGACCCCTTTACATTTTTCACTCTTTGTTTCATTGCAGCCACTTGGTAAATTCAAAAAAGTTCATTTTTTATCATTAATGTACACTCTACACCCCATCTCTACTGAAAAAAAAAAAGATATGTAGAAATTTTTGCAAATTTATTACCCCCGTTCTGACAGCCAACGTACTATACCGTCCATGTGACCTGGCACAATTTGACCATGGTCGGTATAGTACGTCATTGCGATCGGCCGCGCTCATGGGGGGAGCCCGGCTGATCGCAGCTGGGTGTCAGCTGATTCAAACAACGGACACCCAGCACTAGGTGCCAGGAGCGGTCACAGACCGCTCCCGGCATTTTAAGCCCCGAAATACTGCGCTCTAACAAGATCGCAGCATTCAGGAGCGGGCACAGGGGCTGACAGTCCCTCTGCCTTTGGATAGGAGACCCAGCGGCGTGACGCGGGGTTCCGATCGTTGCCTTGGTGAGCCAGATGTCGTCATGACGACATACGGCTCACCGGAGCAAAGTAAACTTGCTGATCATGCACAGTGCATGATCAGCAAGTCCTCCCTGTTTGTGCAGCTCTGACAGCCTCTATGGCATCAGCCTGCAAAAAAATGATTGCCCCATAGTGGGACTAAGTAAAAAAGTTAGGAAGAAGTAAAAAAAAAAAATTTAAATAATTGTAAAAGTATAAAAAAAATAAAAAAATATATTCTATCATAAATATTTGAAAAAAAAACAAAACAATAAAAGTACACATATTTGGTATCGCCGCGTCCGCAACAACCCGACCTATAAAACTGTCCCACTAGTTAACCCCTTTAGTTAACACGTAAAAAAAAAACAAGGCAAAAAACAATGCTTTACCATCATAACGCCGAACATAAAATGGCAATAACTCGCAATAAAAAAGACGGATATAAATAAACATGGTACTGCTGAAAACATCATCTTGTCCTGCAAAAAAAAAAGCCGCCATATAGCTTCATCAGCGGAAAAATAAAAAAGTTATAGCTCTCAGAATAAAGCGATGCAAAAACAAATATTTTTTCTATAAAATAGTTTTAATTTTATAAAAGCGTCAAAACATAACAAAAATATAAATGAGGTATCACTGTAATCGTACTGACCCGAAGAATAAAACTGCCTTATCAGTTTTACCACACACAGAACGGTATAAACCCCCCCAAAAAAAGAAATTCATGAATTGCAGGTTTTTGCTCATTCTGTCTCCCAAAAATCGGAATAAAAAACGATCAAAAAATATCATGTGCCCGAAAATGTTACCAATAAAATAGTCAGCTCGTCCCCCAAAAAACAATAACTCACATGACTCTGTGGGAAAAAATATGGAAAAATTATAGCTCTCAAAATGTGGTGATGCAAAAACTATTTTTTGCAATAAAAAGCGTCTTTTAGCGTGTGACAGCTGACAAACATAAAAACATTAGTTATCAACCTGGACAGTGCCAAGATGCGACCGTCCATGCTGAGAACCACTGGTGAATGAGCAGCTGGGTAAACAGCGAAAGTAACCGGGGGGTGACATCATAGAGGCTACCTCCGGTCACTGGGCTCCGTTACCAGCCGGGCTGAGCTGTGGTGAGATCCCCGCTAGCACCGTGAGTGCTCACGGAGCTAGCAGGGATCTCACTGAAGTCACTGAGGTTACGTCCGGTCACTGAGGTTACATCCGGGTCACTTATAAAATTGACATACCAGGAAACAGTAGATTAATTCCAAAAAGGGGGTACTTGTAGGGCATTGCCACAGTTAAGGCACATCTAGATAAGTTCCTTGAGGGGTCTAGTTTCCAAAATGGGGTCACTTGTGGGGCATTTCCACTGTTTACGCACACCAGTGGCTCTCCAAATGCGACATGATGCCCGCAGACCATTCCATCAAAGTCTACATTCCAAAACGTCACTACTTCCCTTCTGAGCTCTGTCATGTGCTAAAAACAGTAGTTTTCTCCCACATATGGGGTACCAGCGAACTCAGGGCAAATTGTACAACAACTTTTGGGGTCCAGTTTCTCCTGTTACCCTTGGGAAAATAAAAAATTGGGGGCTAAAAAACATTTTTGTGGGAAAAAAAAAGGTTTTCTTTTTCCACGGCCGGGCATTATAAACTTTAGTGAAACACTTGGGGGTTCAAAGTTCTCACCACATATCTAGATAAGTTCCTTAGGGAGTCTAGTTTCCAAAATGGGGACACGTGTGGGGGGTTTCCACTGTTTAGGCACATTAGGGGTTCTCCAAGCACGACATGGAGTCCGATCTCAATTCCAGCCAATTTTGGTTTGAAAAATTCAAACGGCGCTCCTTCCCTTCCGAGCTCTGCTGTGCTCCCAAGCAGTCGTTCCCTCACACATATGGGGCATCAGCGTACTCAGGGCAAATTGGACAACTTTTGGGGTCCAATTTCTCCTGCTAACCATGGGAAAATAAAAAATTGGGGACTAAAAGATCATGCCTGTGGAAAAATATGATTGTTATTTTCACGCCTGGGCATTATAAACTTTAGTGAAACACCTGGGGGTTCAAAGTGCTCACCACACATCTAGATAAGTTCCTTGGGGGGGTCTAGTTTCCAAAATGGGGTCACTTGTGGGTGGTTTCCACTGTTTAGGCACATCAGGGGCTCTCCAAACGCGACATGGCATCTGATCTCAATTCCAGCCAATTTTGCACTGAAAAGTCAAACGGCGCTCCTTCTCTTCCGAGCTCTCCCATGCGCCAAAAGAGTGGTTTCCCCCTCCACATAAGGGGTATCAGCGTACTCACCTGTCTATATAAGACCTCACAGCTTACAGTGCATGTCAGACCAAATGAGAATCATGAAGTCAAAGGAACTGGCCAAGGAGCTCAGAGACAAAACTGTGGCAAGGCACATATCTGGCCAAGGTTACAAAAGAATTTCTGCAGTACTCAAGGTTCCTAAGAGCACAGTGGCCTCCATAATCCTTAAATGGAAGAAGTTTGGGACCACCAGAAGTCTTCCTAGAACTGGCCATCCAGCCAAACTGAGCAATCATGGGAGAAGAGCCTTGGTGAGAGAGATAAAGAACCCCAAGATCACTGTGGCTGAGCTCCACAGATGCAGTAGAGAGATGGGAGAAAGTTCCACATAGTCAACTATCACTGCAGCCCTCCACTAGTCGGGCCTTTACGGTAGAGTGGCCTGACGGAAGCCTCTTCTCAGTGCAAGACATATGAAAGCCCGCATAGAGTTTGCTTAAAAAAAAACACATGAAGGACTCCCAGACTATGAGAAATAAGATTCTCTGGTCTGATGAGACGAAGATAGAACTTTTCGGTGATAATTCTAAGCGGTATGTGTGGAGAAAACAAGGAACTGCTCATCACCTGCCCAATACAATCCCAACAGTGAAACATGGTGGTGGCAGCATCATGCTATTGGGGTGTTTTTCAGCTGCAGGGACAGGACGAATGGTTGCAGTTGAAGGAAACATGTATGGGGCCAAGTACGGAGATATCCTGGATGAAAACCTCTTCCAGAGTGCTCTGGACCTCAGACTTGGCCAAAGGTTCATCTTCCAACAAGACAATGACCCTAAGCACACAGCTAAAATAACAAAGGAGTGGCTTCAGAACAACTCTGTGACCATTCTTGAGTGGCCCAGCCAGAGTCCTGACCTAAATCCAATTGAGCATCTCTGGAGAGACCTGAAAATGGCTGTCCACCAACATTCACCATCCAACCTGACGGAACTGGAGAGGATCTGCAAGGAAGAATGGCAGAGGATCCCCAAATTCTGGTGTGAAAAACTTGTTGCATCATTTCCAAGAAGACTCATGGCTGTACTAGCTCAAAAGGGTGATTCTACCCAATACTGAGGAAAGGGTCTGAATACTTATGACCATGCGATATTTCAGTTTTTCTTTTTTAATACATTTGCAAAACTTTCTACATTTCTGGGTTTTTTTTCAGTCAATATGGGGTGCAGAGTGTACATTAATGAGAAAAAAAATTAACTTTTTTGAATTTACCAAATGGCTGCAATGAAACAAAGAGTGAAAAATTTAAAGGGGTCTGAATACTTTCCGCACCCACTGTAAGCTCTTATTGTCAGTGGGGGCCTCTTTCTCCCTCTTCTGTAGAGTGTAAGCTCTTATGGTCAACAAGGTTCTCTCAATAGCCTGGAGAAGGTAAGCTCTTATTATCAACAGGGTCCTCTCTCTCCTGTAGAGTATACGCTCTTATTGTCAGTGGGGTCCTCTCTTTCTTTCCTATAGAGTATAAGCTCTTATTATCAACTAGATGGTGGCCCGATTCTAACGCATCGGGTATTCTAGAATATGTATGTAGTTTATTTATGAAGATTTAAGAATAATGCAATGAATACACAGGATTTTTCGGGTAAAATATATACATTATCATTAAATGTTATTGCTCATAGAACTTAATACAACTGAATAAAATTATGAAAGAGATCATCAAAATATATAAACCATTACATGAATATCTAACTGTATTTAAATAATCATCGGACAAAAGAAGTACATCGGGGATTTCCTGGACAGAAAGACAGACAGACGGGATAAGACGATTATATATATTAGATTGATAGATGTTACTGTGTATTAAATCATGTCACTGTGTATTACCTCATGTTACCGTATATTACCTCATATTACCTCATGTTACATGTGTATTACCTCATATTACTGTGTATTACCTCATGTTACTGTATATTACCTCATTTTAGTGTGGATTACCTTATGTTACTTATGTATTACCTCATGTCACCTGTGTATTACCTCATGTCACTGTGTATTACCCGTGTTCAGTAAACGAGAAAGAAGTACATCAGACACTGTAACTGACAAAACATGTTCAGTACATCATGGGCAGTTGGTGAGTCACATGACCACATGGGCAGAGTTAGCCCTGCGTCGCTGATTGGCCGCGGCCGGACCAATCAGCGACGTGGGATTTCCTGGACAGACAGACAGACAGGATAAGACGATTATATAAATAGATGGGGTCCTCTGTCTCCTGTAGAGTATAAGCTCTTATGGTCAGCATGGTCCTCTATCTCCTATAGTAAGTTTTATGGTCAGCGGGGTTTTCTTTCCTGTAGATTGTAAAATTTCTACATCTCTACTGCTCAGCTCTTGAATTGTTTTAAGCAATGCATTTTAACATTATACCAAACAAGCAGGAACTTGCACTATCCAATAACAATGAATAAAACAGTAGACATATTAGAAACATTTAAAGTTTTTTTGGTTGTTTTTTTTTTTTTTTTTACAATAGAAACCTATGGATAATTAATGGCTGAAAAATGGCATTTGTCATTGTCATCGATTATAGCCATTCAGTTTAAAAACGTGTATTCTAACGCTTAGACACTTTAATGACCACATAATCTTTTGGTTTTGAGCTTTTTTTTTTCCTCGCCTTCTTCCCAGAGCCATAACTTAGTTATTTTTCTGTCAACATAGATGTATGAGAGCTTGTTTTTTGCAGCACAAGCTGTAGTTTTGAATTACACCAATAATTTTGCAATAGAATATACTGAAAAATGAGAAACTAAAATCCAAGCGGGATGAAATAGTGAAAAAATTAATTTCTGCCATTATTTTTGGGGGCTTTATTTTTTTATAGAATTCATTGTACGGTAAAAATGACCTGGAAAAATAACTGTCCTGTCAGTACTACTGCAGCAATACCAAACTGGAATCCATTGTTTTCTATTTAAGTGCCCAAAAATGTTTACTTTGTGTTGCCATTTTCCAAGACCCATAACTTTATTGGCTTTCTGTTAATGGAGATATGTGAGGGCTTGTTTTTTGAAAGGTGAGATGATGTTCTTATTAATAACCAATATGGAAAAAATGTGATGTTTTGATTGCTTTTTATTGAAAATTTTAGGAGAATGAAGTGACCAAAACAGATTCAATAGTTCTTTCTCTTTACGGTGTTTATTATATGGGTTAATGTATTGTATATTTTGATAGACCAGACTTTTATCGACTAATCAAACTGAAATGTATAAAAAAAATAATAATTCTGCTGAGTTGCATTAAAAACCTGTAATGTTTTTATTTTTCTGTCCATTGAGCTGTCTGAGGACTTTTTTTTGCATGACAAGTTGACTGTCTTATTGATACAGATACCAATTTAGGGTACATATGATATTTTGATTGCTTTTTATTGTATTTTTTACAGAGGTGTGTTAACCAAAAAGCAGCAATTCTTTTGTTTAGATTTTTTTTCCTCATTCCGGCATTTACAGTTCAGGCTAATACATTTTATATTGTTACACTGCATATTTGAAATTTTACAGAGAGGGCAATACCAAATGTGTAAACAAATAATCAGAAAATTCATTTCTCTTAAGTATAGGCACACGTGACCGCCGCAGCAGCAGCAAGCCGGCGGCTGACACTGCGCGCTGCTGAAGAGGAATGAATACTCACCGCGATCGCCGATGAACAGTCCTGGTGAGTATTCTGGCAGCTGTGCTCTGCTTGTGATCAGCGCATGACGCCCCTGCAATGCGCTGCTTACAAGCAATAAGTGTAATGTTTTTTTTTCATCTTTTCTGATGGGCCATGCATGCCAGGAGCGGGATGGGGCCAATCATACCAGGAACAGGATGGGGACAATCATACCAGAATAAGGATGGGACCAATCATTCAAGGAATGGGATGGGGCCAATCATACCAGAATAAAGATGGGACCAATCATACCAGCAATGGGATGGGGCCAACAATACCAGAATAAGGATGGGACCAATCATACCAGAATAAGAATGGGACCAATCATTCCAGCAACGGGATGGGGCCAATCATACCAGGAACGGGATGGGACAAATCATACCAGAATAAGGATGGGATTAATCATACCAGGAATGTTATGGGGACAATCATACCAGAATAAGGATGGGACCAATCATTCCAGGAACAGGATGGGGCTAATCATACCAGAATAAGGATGGGACCAATCATACCAGGAACGGGATGGGCCAATCATAACAGGACTGGGATCGGGGCCAATCATACAAGGATAAGGATGGGGCCAAACATACCAGGATAAGGATGAGGCCATGCAGCATACCAGGACTGGGATGGGGCCAATCATACCAGGATAAGGATGGGGCCATGCACACCAGGACTGGGATGGGGCCATGCATACCAGGACTGGGATGGGGCCAATCATACCATGGGGCCAATCATACACATGCCATGTGTATCAGGATGGGGATGAGGGGACCATATTTACCAGGATAGGTGATATTAAGTACAGAATTGGCCACATTTTTTGCTTCAGTTTTTTTTCCAAATTTCCTCCTCTAAAAGCTAGGTGCGTCTTATAGTCAGAAAAATATGATAGATGTCAGTGACACACACATATATACAGTACAGACCAAAAGTTTG
>VIAB01004967.1:69908-89333 GCA_009801035.1 Oophaga pumilio | reverse complement strand
AGGTGTGTCCAAACTTTTGGTCTGTACTGTGTATGTATATATATTACATAGATGCATAGAAGAAAAGCCAGAAATTCATCTGCCGTGTACTGTAAAATCACAGCAGGAGACGACAGGATAGAATAGATGGATTACATACAGTAAATACAAATAGAATAGGTAGATATATAGATGTCTGTGACAAATACAATTAGTACAGTGTGTGTGCAGCTTACTGTAAATGTATTTAATAAAAGATTTTTTGGAAAAAAATGGCGTGGGCTCCCGCGCAATTTTCGTAACCAGCAGAGGGAAAGCCGAAGGCTGGGGGCAGATGTTTATAGCCTGGGAAAGGGGTAATACCCATGGAGCTTCCCAGGCTATTAATATCAACTCACAACTGTATACTTAGCCTTTACAGGCTATTAAAAATATGAAGTGTGGTCCCCCTATAATTAATAACCAGCAAAGGCTATGCAGACAGCTGCAGGCTGATATTATTAGCCTAAGAAGGGGCCATGGATACTGGCCCCCCCAGGCTATAAACATCAGCTCTCAGCCTCCCCAGAAAAGGAGCATCTCTAAGATGCACCAATTCTGGGACTTAGCTTCGCTCTTCCCACTTGCCATGTAGCGGTGGCAAGTGGGGTTATAGTTGGGGGAGATTGATGTCACCTTTGTATTGTCAGGTGACATCAAGCCCCAAGGTTAGTAATGGAGAGGCGTCACTAAGACGCCCCCATTACTAACTCCATAGTCACATTGTAAGAAAACACAGACACTCAGAAAAAAAGTTCTTTAATTGAAAGAATGACAAAGACTCCTTTAATATTCTTAATTAAGCCATACTTACGACCTTGCCCATTCCCCAGATGCTCTTGTCATCTACAAAAGATGTAAAACAACAATATTCCTCACCTTTCCGCAGAGATGCTTTTAATCCATTTGTCCCACAATGGGTCTAGCACTGCTACATCTAGATGGCAGGTTGTATGGATGCATGATGCATCCATACAGCCTGTCATCCAGCAGACACTGAGCACACGGTGCTCAGTGTCTGCCTGTGAAGTACTATTCCCTGTCTGAGGGCACCGAAAGCGTGAGAAAGTTCTCTTGGTCGTGGTGTCATCTGACAGGTCCTGCTTCACCCGCCAATGAACTCACTTCACTTTTCTGACGTCAGAGCATCGATGTCACATAGGTGAAGCGAGTTCATTGGCTGTGGTGTGTAAAAATCAGACACTTGCATGGTCCAAAGGCTGTGTGATTTTGTTTCTCACACCCATTGACTTCTATTGTGGGATGCGATCCGATTTCCGATTACAATCGCAGTATGCTGCGACTTTTTTCCAGTCTGATCGTGATCCGATCCAAGCTGGAAAAAAAACTCAGATGAACATACAATCATAGTAACATTGGTCCGAATTCAATCCGATTTTTTATCGGATTGCATTCATCAGATTTAATCGCAAGTGGGAATGAAACCTTAAGGCTGCATTCACATAATGCGGTTTTTAAAAAATTGAGGAAAGACTTTGTGGGTTAAACTGCGATTGTGACAAAATAATGTGTTAACGCAGCCTAAGGAATATAAGAGCATGGAAGCCAGCTCAATAATATTTTAAGCTGCCTTTCTATATCAAGGAATCATATACACTGTGAAGCACATATATATATATATTATCAGAATAACTCTTTTTACAAGAGCTGCGATCCAAAAAATAAGACTGATGGACTGTGGGGGAGTCAAATTTCCGAATGATGCCAGTGAATTTATCAGCAGAACTTTGCTATTGAAGGTGGCCATGGGGGAGGAAGTTCTCTGTTTACAAACTGCCATTTCCTTATTTTCAGGAATATGTACAGATAGCTACATGCTTTGTATCCAAAAGTCTGATTTCACCAAAGACACACATGGACAACTCCTTTGCTCATCTTGGTCTCACTGGCGGCTTGGTGTGCGTAATGCTTTTTATTATATCCTCAATTTCCAAGTAACAAACCATTATATTTCTGTCTACATAACTTCTGCATCTTATATTTATGTATTTTGGACTGTGTCACCTCTATTTTAATTATTTCATCGTATTTAGATTCCAAGTCCCCCAAAAGTGTTGGCCGAGTGTGAAAAACGCTTACATATGACTAAGTTATGATATAATTGATGCTTCCTGAACACTTAAATATTCAACTGTTATCCTGGTGCATAAGTAACATATACGGCACGCTATAAAATAGAAAACTTTGCTCATGTTTTACAGAAATATGATTGGGTTTCGATTTGCTAGGTCAATGATGTTAACACACCTTCCAAACTAGCATCATCACACCTCAATACAAATTCTACAAATACATAAAACTACATAAAGTGCTAAAACAAAAATCCATAAATAAAAAAGAATCATAAAAATAAACAGAAAAATCTTACCCTGAAAAGTCTTCTTGGTGCATGGTTATGATAATGGCTTCAACAGAATCACCCACGGAATTAATTAAAGGCTGCACAGCATTTCCCATAAGATTATCGATAGTCTGAGAAAGAAGTGAGAGGAGTATGGAAATATATTATTATAAATTTCAGTACCAGACACAATCCTGTGTAATGGTACATTAGTCTTAGGATAGGTCTTTAATAAAACAAAACAAGGAGATGTTCTCAAAAAGTTCTTCGTATTATATGAAATTTGCTTTGAAAAGCAAAGAAGTGAGCAAGTTTATACAGAGCTAAGCAGAACGCTTGTGCAAGTCCTTCATCAAGTCCAATGAAAACAAATATCAAACAACATATACTGTGCTTTTATAGAGAGCAACATCAATTTTACTATGTTATAACTAATAAAGAACTCTCAAAAATCTCTAAAACATATTACAAGAGTGGAAACATACTAATGTAATCCTGGAAGAAAATCTGCCCAAACATACATCTCCTAGTGCCACATAGACCATGTGGTCATTTCATGACATATGGCATCAACAGGGACTTTCATATTAGAAAGTATTTTTCTTTATTTTTTTCCAATTTTAAGATAAATATCAAGAAACATATGCAAGTGGTAACAATTAGTACACACACGTCTAATGAAAAGCAGACGAGCAGGGTCTTCAAAAAATCCATCCTAGGGTTTGTGCACATGACATCCTTTTCAGAGGGATCCACTGCCTGAAAAAGGTCTTAAAGGGACAGTCAGCACAGAATGACTGTTTAAGCCAAGTACTGGCACTTGGTGCACCCTTGGTGTGGCCAAACATTTAAAGTGTAATCATCGGTTTAATTTTCATTTCATACATCAATAGTACACATGAAGATAAGAAGCTCTGCAATTTATATTATCAAAGAAATCGACTCCTTTCTCCTCAAGGGCTGATCATTCATTTTCAAAATTCTCAATTTAAGGATAAAATCTGTAATCAATGAAGACAGATTTTTACATTACTGAAATAGGAGATGATAATCTGTCTTCACTGAATAGAGATTTTACCCATCAATTTAGAATTATGAGAATGGACCATCAGTCCATGAAGAGAAAGAAGCAGATTTCTCTGTAAAGATATATTACAAAGTCTCTTATTTTCATGTGTATTATTCATTTATGAAGTATAAATTAAAACGGCGGTTACTCTGTAAGTGATCCTTCTCACCTACTTCTTTTTGCCTTCCATCTATGCCCTTCTGTGTCTCTATGAAGTGGAGATAGAGGGAAAAGAAGTTGGTGGGACAGTGCACTAACCCGTTCCCAACATTTGCAGTATATATACGTCAGGGTTGGGAAGTATTTCACAACCTATGAGGTATATATACGTCTTGGCGATCGCCCGTGCACAGGAGCTGTGTACTCGTGATCACCGCCAAGTGTTCAGCTGATATGACACCGGACACCCGGCACTCACTGCTAAGAGCGATGCCGCAACGTTTTCGCCAATTTATCTCACTACATACTGCGATTGACATTGATAAAAAAGATGCTTCAGGAAAAACACAGATTGAGTATTCAAGAATCATCTTCTGCTTGCAGATACCGGTGAGTGTGCCAGTGTCTTAAAGGTGTGTGCACATACTCTTAGGGTAATTTTATATAAAGGACTCTACTTCGTTGAGAAAAAGGAATGTAGACATAGGCTTAAGAGTTGCATTGTGATGTCTATACTCAGCGGTAGAAGATAAATCAGAGGTCTTAACGGCCTAAGGACCCCCATACTCATTCGATAGCTGCCGGACAAATGACAGTCTAATCGCTAGCTATGTCTCCCGACTGACTGCCTAATACACAGGAACACTTGGCTTGTCAGGTTGTATTGCCTATGAGAAAGATGCCGCTAGAATCCTCTGGCAGTGGCTTATCTCATGGAGAACAAAAGGATCAACCACTGAAATTCAAATAATACGGATGATGTCAGGGAGACAATCAGAAGACCCCTATACACAGTCAGTTGGCCACTCTCAAGCATATAATAGTGAAGGGGTGGTCCGGTCTGAAGCTACAAGTCTGCATTCACCTTATGTGACTGCAGAATTGCTTATTGTCACATTGCATGCACTGCGCGCTGTGAGGAGTCAGATCCAGGAGCAGGCAGTTATGGGACCGCAAGTGTGTGATTTGCATACTTCCGATTAAATAGTATACGGCCTCACTCAATACATTAACATTGAGCGAGGCCGCGTCCATCGAATCGGCATATGACCACATGTATTTACATAACATAATCGCGGTCACATGCTCACCGCTCCCCAAGCTGGAAAATCCTTACAGCATGCAGGGCTCGCTATGTGAGGATTCACAAGTCTGCAGTCACATAGAGTGACTGTAGACCTGTAGATTAACACCGGACAACCCCTTTAACGTTTAATGTCTATGGGGGCCTTAAAATCACACTTTTGATTGCATCTCAATCTAATCGGAAATATTTGTCTTATTTTTGTGTGACTATTATGCACAACAATTGCTCTCCGTGTCTGATAATATATGCTAAACATGCACATCTATTGATTAGTACAACAGTATAACTATACATGCAAATAAACATTGCTTTCAAACTTTTAAATGCTGTTCATAATCATTGGTAAATTGTATGCTGATAGAGCAAATCTCAGCACTGATCAGGATTAGTGATGCATGGTTTTTATGTGCAGAAAAATCCGAGATTCTTTCAGAAATAAAATACCATGTAGTGCCACACATCTATCACATTCAATTCCAATATTTGCTGTCTGCAGCTCTTCTGTAAAAGCCAAAGAGCAAAACAAACATTAATCTGTTTTTTTTATAATTTTTATTGAACTCATTCATAACAAACAATCCAGAGACCGTATTACCTTCATGGCAGCAGTTATATTCTGTTCTGCAGCTGCTGGAAGTGAACTTTGCCCTGATACAACCTTCAAATAGAAGAAAATGCAGTCTCATTAGACATTTCTATTGCTATATCATAGGATGAAAATTGAGATACAAGATCCAAAAATAGCACAAAAAAATAATGCTAGTAAATATTAATGAGTGCAATACCTAGATTCACACAGACACAAACAGGTTTCTACTCAAGGTCAGAAACAATTTTAAGGTTTTTCACATGTATTCAGTGGTTAGATGAAGTTCTCTTGAGCTTTTTATTTGATATTTGGAGAAAATAAAAAAAAATCATTCCCCTAAACGTAATATAACTAACATGTTCAGCATTAAAGGAGTTCTTTGGGCCGCAACTAAATTTCTGATGTCACACTAAGTGACTACAAATTTCCAAATCATGACTGTGTGCATTATGCACATGTGAAGACACAGCATTGTATCTTAGTTAACCAGATGTCTATTTTTAGCAAGCCTGGAAGAATAGACTGTTATCTATATGTTGACTTTTGAATTTAAGTGTTTCTTTCTGGTTGGTCAAGAAAACAGACTTTTGCTTGTGTAAGCCTGTAATACTGACTCGTAAGTTGACATTTGATGTAACATATTTTGCTCTTATACTTGATAACTAGTAAAGTTTGCCGATATGCTAATTGTACATTGTCCATGCCAGCCAGTTTATTGGCATTCAAAACAAAGGAGGAAAATCTATGCAAATAGATAACATAATCAAAAAATGTGATTTGATCTTATCAGTATTACCTGTAAATACTGAATGAAGGCCACTTTTTAAGTTTTAAAAGGAGGCTAAATGCCTCTATAGAGAGAGACAGCCAGAGATTCAGCCAATACTTCCAAAGGAGCAGAGACAGGACAGCAGACAAGATATCATGGCTCCATTACAGAGAACACGGATCTATCATTCTACAGGATGCCAGATTAGGGGACCACGGCCCCGGCTGTAAGAATACAGATTTGCTCCATTGACCATCGTTGAACCATGGATGCATTTGTGAAAGCCAAAATTGAGACCCAATGGTCACCTGGCTCCATGAGAATGTTCGGAAAAGCCAGGTTGTGACCCTCCGATCACCTGGCCTTGTACCGCAGTGGACTGTCATCATCCTAAGCTTGTCGATACCTTATCTCTGTGCGTGCCACAGGGGGGTAGTCGGCCCTGGAAGATGAAGCCAGGTTGAGACACTCCGGTAAACTGGCTCTTATGCCTGAATGGCCTGTCATGTTCCTACGCTTGTCATTACCTCCTCTCTGTGTGCATGCCACAGGCGGGGTAGTAGGCCCTGGAAGATCTGAAGTAACAGCTGCTGTTATCCCGGTGAGTCAACAGAAGGGTGAGACTCTGTAATGTGCACCATCTTGGGGTACTGTGCTGGGACAGTTCTATGTGTTATCTGCCTGTTTTGTGGTTCAATAAAGTATTGCCACACTGTTTTACCCTTATCCTGTGTTGTTTGAGTAGCCTTATGCCCACATTATATGGGAGAACAGGTGTTCGGTGGGACGACCCCTAGTCCATGCGGCTCCAGCTAGCGGACTGGGGCGCCCGCTGACCCCCCCGTGTCTAAACAGCATGCTGTCAGGATTCCCCTCTATTTCCAGATCAAATAAACAGTTACATTGCCCATAGCATACGATTTGCATACTTGCGGTCATGTGCAGACTAGCTTCTCATCCACTTCTCTCAATAAAAGATGGGACATGACTAAGTATGCAAACTTACAAACTGAACTCGACAGACTTATGTCTACGTTTAATCTTAAAACTATTAAACTGTATGACTTGTAAAGTAATTTTAAAAAATACTAAAAAGCCAATAATTGCATTCACAGATTTAAGGATCACTTTTATCGTAAATCAAATACAGAAATTAGAATATCAGAAAAAGTATAAATTGGCACCATCTGCACTGCAAATACTGTGCTTAATCACATTTGAAATAATTGGTTGCAAGAAATGAAATAATTCACAGAATACAAAAAAAGGGTTGACATTGCAACTGAAAATAAAATTAAACAGCCTCTCTATATGTATATTTCTCATTTTGACACCGAGGACTAAAATGAACCCTGAATTTTACATGACCAACATTATCTGTGCAAATGTAGCACAAAGTTCTTTTATTGACTAAACTTGAGCCAAACAAGACAATATTGGGATTGGTGACAATGGCAAGTTATGGCATTTATTCCCTAAAACTGAGAAAGGATTCTACAGGGAAGGACAAATCTGTTGTTACAAGAATGTTCGTGCACTCCAATTTAATATTATTTTACCTCTGAAAATTTAGCAAAAATAAAGCTCAGGATCAGACTAGGTTTGTTGGAATGACACCACTAAATCCTTTACAATTATTAAAAAAAATCAATCTGAAAAGAAAAAAAGTGCATCACTATTCACTAATGTTCACATAAGTGCTGCAGGATGTGGCCAATAATATCAATGGACATGTGGATCACACAATATCTTTGTGGCAACAGTGAAAACAAGGCAGGAATAAATCCAGTTAGAGGCCGCGGGTCTCTGTGAATATAATATCTGGAAATATGTAATATTGTATTGTATCATTTTAGTTTAATATTTTTTTATGAAAGTTTTGCCAGTTAAGGAAAAATCAGCTTTCTATGGAAATTCACCACTGAAATAACAGTATATGCCTCGTGCCTAACAGTTCACTATATATATATATATATATATATAAATATATTTTATGGGTTTTCTTTTACTTTACATGATTAGCAATGATGCAACTTGTTATAAACACCTTGATGCTTTAATGGCACCTTCCACCACTTCACAGCTTAGAGAGTGAAAATCCTAATGTGAAAACACACCAATGTGTCAGAGATTAAAAAGGGAATATAAGTATGTGAATATATGAGTCGTTCTTGTAGGGTTTAGTCATGTATGAAAGAAACCCTGGAGATTCTAGTACAAGCTCATCCAATGTACTAATGGAGTATGAAAGATCAATGCAAAGCTAAGACATGAAGCGGGTGTACCAGCTATGACCCTAGGGAGAAAAAAAAATAACTAGAACATTTTCTTTACATTTTCTTTGTAGAAAGTAAATCAGTTTTTTTTAATAATTACAAAGAATTAACACAGGGGGAGCACTGGTTCTCACTGAGGAGCTCTAACTGATGTATACAGCCTTAGGTCCCCTTCACACTTCCATTTTTTGTGTCTGTACGTGTTTTTTTTTTAAGTACCGCAAACAAGGACACACAAACACCCATTGTATTCAATGGTGGTGCGCACGTCAGGTTTTTCACACTGACCGTGTGTCTGTGTGAAAAACTTGCAGACATGTCAGTTTTTTATCAACAGCATGGACAAAATGATGACACACGGATGACATCCGTGTGTCATCACAGTGACATGTAACGGTGCCTAGGTAAAGAATTGGTACAGTTCGTGCTGTCTTGAGGGGCCGGCTGCTGAAGGCAACTATGATCATTATTGCCTGGTCGCCCTGTGACCAGCCCGACCTGGTGACAAGGATGGGAGTTGTATTCAGCACCCACTATGTCTCTCCTGTGTAAAATTAAGAATTAAATTAAAAAAAATGGAGTGGGCTCCATTTTAACTAGCAAACAGAAAGCCCACGGCTGGGTGCTGATGTTAATAATCTGGGAAAAAGGACAATAGCTCAAAAGGTTTTCAGGCTATTAAAACCATCTCTCAGCTGTTTGCTTAGCCTTTACTGGTGAATTTATGGGGGACCCCAGGAAAAACATGATGTAGGGTCCCCCTATAAATTCAAACCCACAAAGGCTAAACAGACAGCTGTGTGTTGTGAATGTGTTAGAAATGAATTCTGAGCGGGAGCTCCCTCTGGTGGTTACAAACAGTACTGAACCATTCAATGAAGATTGTGAAGATTGGAGATCAGGAGTTACAGACTGGTCTTATATAAGGGAGGTTCCCTCCCATCAGGGTTGCCGGTGATCAATTGTTCTTGTCTCAACTTTGGTTCCTGGTTCTCTTGGAAGCTTGCTGTGTTTTGCCTGCATCTTCTGCTAACAGATAAGATTTTTCCTGCTTGTATTTTTGTGCTTGCTTTTTGCATTGTTTCCTGCACTCTTGTGGAGGTCAGCCAGGTCCCCTCCGGGGGGCTTGTGCTCCTCTCAGTTTATCTGAGCCTCTGTTATTTGTTCATTTGCCTTTTCCATTTTTTTCAGTGGCTGCAGCTTAGTTTTGTTACACAAGAGAACTAATTTAGGTGGTAGAGGTCGTGTGATCTCAGGTGTTTTTGTAATTAGTAGGGTTGGTACTTTTTAGGGTTTTTTGGGATTGCAGTAAGTGCCCTTCCTATCCTTTTCTTTCTAGTAAGATTGGGCCCCAATGTTTGCTCATACTATTTTCTGTCTGTGTCTGTATTTCCTCTTGTCTAACCGCCATTACATGTTTGGGGGCTTCCTATGTTCTTTGGGGATCTGCTCCGGGGCAGATAGTTTTCCTCTTTCTATCTTTAGGTGTAGTTAGCTTCTCAGGCTGTGACGAGGCGTCTAGGACCAACGTAGGTACGCTCCACGGCTGCCTTTAGTTGTGGTGGTTAGTCAGGGTACTGCAATCCAGTAGATTCCAACCTCTCTGGTGTATTGCCGTTTTGCCTGCTCTCCTCAGCTACCAAAACATAACAGCTGTGGTTTGATCTTACTAGCCTGGGAAGGGAGCCAGAGATATTGCCCCCCTCCCAATCAGCCCTCAGCCGCCCCAGAAATGGCACATCCATAAGAGGCGCCAAATCTGGAGCTTAGCCTCATCTCTTCACACTTGCGCTGTGGCAACTGGGTTAGTAGGGTTGATGTCAGCTTTGTATTGTCAGCCTTGGGTTCGAAATGGAGAGGCATCTACAAAACGCTACCATTACTGACCTCATAGTAAGTTTGGAAATAAACACACAGAAAAAATAAAAACCTTTATTTGAAATGAAACTCAACACCCTGTTTTACACATTTATTAAAAAAATAAACAATATCCCACAACTTTCCGATGTGATTATAGTCCTCTGATGCCCATGTCAACTGTAAAAAAACAAAAATAACAAACAACCACATCCCTCACCTGTCCGACGTCAAGATAATAAAAACTGCCCTACGCTGTAATCCATCTCTGCTATATCTGGTTTTCAAACTGGACGGTGGCATGATGCGATTGTTCAGGCTGCAAAGTAGGAGACACTTAGCTGCTGAGAATGGAGCTTCAGTACTGAGCGGTGACATCATAGAGGTTACTGCCGGTCACTGAAGCTGCGTTGTGATGTATATACATCAGTGCCAGTGTCTCCTATATGATGTATATACAGCAGTATCAGTGTATCCTATGTGATGTATAAAAAGCAGGCTCCGTGTATCCCATGTGATATATATACCAGTGCCTCCTAAATGGATGTATATACAGCAGTATCAGTGTATCCTATGTGATGTTTATACAGCAGTCCCAGTGTATCCTATGTATCCTACGTGATGTACAGATACCAGTGCCAGTGTCTCCTATATGATGCATATACAGTATTCCATGTTATGTATATACAGCAGGCTCAGTGTCTTCTATGTGACATATATATAGCAATCTCAGTGTCTCCTATATGATATATATACAGCAGTATCAGTGTATCCCATGTGATGTATATACAGCCGTATCATGTGTATTTTATATGTGTATACTTGAGACCTCCCACTGTCTGAGTTCAGTATTATGTGAGCAGTGATGAACTTTCCACTGTGAGGAGACCTGCAGTGTGATATGCATCTGTGTTCAGAACAACTTCCTGCTGCAAGCCTTTATGTACAAAACCTATAATCACAATGTGTCAAATGCAGTTCAGACCGATGCAAATCTGGAAAAGCATTTGCGAGTGGCAACAACTTCATTACCACCTATCATCAGTCTCAACAAAGAGAAATGGTTCCAGCAAGCAAATTAGGTGTGAATGAATGTTTGACCAAATATAGCAGAATCATTTTTAAGTTGATAATTTTGTGCAGTCCACAAATTAAGTTATAAATATCCAAATGGCCCCTGACAGAAAAAAAGTTTACCACCCCATCTTAAGAGGTAGTTTATATACCCTCTTTTTTTCTTCTGTAATTTCTTTTATATTACCTATTGTGTGTTTGATGTATACATACAGTAGAGTGCAAAAGTTTTAAACAGGTGTATAAAAATACGGCAAAGCATGTTTTAAAAAATACAAGTGTTAATAGTTTATTTTTAAGTAATTACCAAAAATGCAATGTAGATGGTAGAAAAGAAACGGCTAAATCAAATCAATATTTGGTGCGACCACCCTTTGCTTTTGAAGGGAATCTGCCATTAGGATCAACCCTAGGATCATGCCCTGTCTATATGGGCATGTAGGTCATAGGAAGCTGAATAAAGTGATACCTTGTTATCTGTGATGCGATGTATTGCTCCAGAGAGATCCACATTTTTCTTAATATGTAAATTATTTGTTAAGATCTATGGACTGGATATAGATCTCCCTGAGTTTCTGTCTCCAGAGCTTTTATTATAGAAGCACTCCCATGAATATTTTTTTCATTAAATGTGTGTGTATGTATATGCTGCTTCTCAGTGATGTCACTGTTCTGCAGTCTCGTTGGGTCACACTGCGCTCTGCATGATCGGGAAGTGGCTTTTACAATGTAAACCTAGAGCATCAGAACGAGGCCATAGGATTACAGTGTAAAAACGAGTACCAGCTCATGCATAGAGTATAAAGTGAGCTGGAGAATCTGAACTGTGGTGACATAACTTAGAAGAGGAGCAAAACCGTGCTGGAACCCAAAGAAAGCAGCGGTAGGCGAGTATATGAATACATACACACTATACACAATACACATAAACCAACATATAATGAAAAAAATATTAATGGGAATGCTTCTTTAAATGAAAGGGAATATGACCAATGTGAAACATATAGATCAGGAGAGCAGAATGTCAGTCCTTACATGTCTCACACTGGTAGCGATTAGAGTTGTGCGAATTTGTTCGGGTTCCCTCTTAATCGGCAAGCTTTAGCTCTTACCGAATAAGGTGCAGAGGGAACCCTGCTTCCTGGATCGCACCGGCTGATCGGCTCCGCAGCTCCATGTGTCGCGGCTGTGTCAGTCACAGCACATGCATGGAGAGCCTGTTTGTTGGGCTCTCCATGCATGTGCTGTGACTGTGACACAGCCGCGACACATGCAGCTGCGGAGCCGAATAAGAGGGAACCCGAATAAATTCGCTCAACTCTAGTAGCGATCCCTTTAATCTAAAATAAGCTCAGGAGGTAGATTCTCAGGGAGATCTATGTTCGGACTATAGATGTTAACCGTTCATTTACATATTGAGAAAAATATGGATAAGATGATGGATCACAGATATCAAGGTATCATTTTATTTGACTTTCTATGACCTACATGCCAATATAGGCCGCTTAGAGGTTTGATCCTACTGACAGATTCCTTTTAAAATGGCATCAATCCTTCTATGTACACTAGCACACAGGGAGTTTGTTCCAAATATCTTGGAGAACTAACTACAGATCTTCTGTGGATATAGGTTTGTTCAAATCCTGTGTTGCCTTCAACATGGAAAAACTTAACTATTCACAAAAACATAGAAACTGCACTGCACAAAAATGCTCTGGACTTAGTCCACATCTGAAATATGTGGTGGTTACATAAGGCAGTTTGTTCGCTTAAGATCTGGAGAACGGCATAATAATGAGTGTATGCAGGCACCAGTGAAGCATGGTGGAGGGTCCTTGTCAATTACGGACTGCAATTCAGCAAATGGAGATGTGATTTGGTGAAGATTAATGTTGTGCTCAATGTTGAGAAATACTGGCAGACACTTATCCATAATGCAATACCATCAGGTAGGCATCTGAATGGCTCCAAATTTATTTTGCAGCAAGACAACAACCCCAAACATACTGTTTACGTCATTAAGTACTATCTTCAGGGTAAAAAAAAACAATGGGCCCTGGAAGTGTTGATATAATCTCTCTACAGCACTAAACTCAACATCATGTGTTTTTTGGTTTACATGAACAGACAGAAAGCCTACATCCTCAGAAGATCTTTGGCTAATTCTCCAAGTAATTTGTAATAAACCAAGGGCGGGCACAGACAGAAGAGGGCCCCTGTTCAAGCACAATCTATGGGCCCTTTTAAGTCCAATCTCATTATAGTGCTTTGGAGGTGAACATGGGCCCCTGTTCGGCTGCACAGGTTACGCATATGTTATGTCTGCCCCTGGAACAAACACCAAATATTGATTCGATTTAGATTTCTATTTTGTTCATTCACTTTGTAATTTGTTAATTAATTAAGTTAATTTGTTAATTAAGAAGTCTTATGTTGGCACATTTTTTCCCAAAGCTGCCTAAAACATTTGCACAGCACCGTATTTTTGACTAGCAAGTTAATGTTTGTTTTTTTAATTGACTAATAAAATCATAATTTTATTTCAATAAGTTTTGCAAGCTTCCTGTTTATTATCTTTCTGTTGTATTTGGTGCTAGTAAAAGCTTACTATAGTGGGCATTTTGTTTGAGAGTTACAGCCTGCATTATAGTCCACAGTAATATGGACAATTCAGTGGCGTCTCTGCTGTAATCTCCATTCTTTTATTGCTTGTTATAGTAATGCACAGAACCCCCTTTCTAGGAAGCGCACATTTAACATGAGGCTCTGGACAATAATCTGATATGAAAAATAGCACCTCATCTTCTAGCTACCTAAAGCTAAGCTTGCCCAGCGTATATGCAACATCGATCTGCAGAACTGGAAATGTAGCTGTCATAATAATGATCTGAGCTCTAACACAGTCCAAGAATTAGGCCTCAATTTCCCTGACTCCGACTTCACAGCAGTGACAATAATATCAAAATAAGTGATATGATGTATTGACAACTTATGGCACAGGCAAATCATACCATACATAGTTAGCAAAAAGCTAGGGCGACAGGGAGAAACTGGTGGCGTTGCTGGTAGGAGTATAAAATCATATTATTCTTATGTACATTTACACATTTCAGTAATGGACTGTTGGTTTCATCTGGTTACATTTCAAGGGGACTTGTCTTGCGATTCAAACCATGTGCAGCATGAATCAGAGTCTGGCTGCGCGATTGAAGCCAGGTATATTATTCTCTGAAATACTATGGCGGGCATTTCAGAGAGAATATACTTTAAAGAGCTGTCCGGGGACCATAGCTGACGACCAAATTAGATCGGCTCTGTCTCCCGGCCAGCTCTTCCCAATATTTTAAGAACATTTATTAAAGGGAAACCCAGAAATAGCACAACTAACTCACCCTGAAAGGGAATCTGTCAGCAAGTTTTTGCTACCTCATTTGAGAGCAGCCTGATGTAGGCAAAGAAACCCTGAATCCAACGATGTATCGCTTAGATTACGGAGTTAAGCCTGACACAATCAGCGCTTTTAGATTTAGAATGAAGCAGAGCTGAGAAAGCTAACCCCGCCCACACCACATACAAAGCCCACAGACCGTGAGCTGCTTAGTTGGCAGCAATGTTAATCTGTTTGTGATAAATCTTTCACAGTTAGTAAACAGCATGCATTTTGACAAGTGACACATCCCTGAATTCTGTCTCAGCCCCCATCTCCTGCGGTCTTCAGTTTACATAGCAAAAACCTGCTGACAGATTCACTTTAAACAGTCTCAATTTTGTGACCTTTTTTTGGTTTTCAAATCATTGCAACCATCTCCTGTCTCAGACTGATAATCTATACTGGAGGCTTTATAAATGTGGGCCATCATTTTACATAGAGAAACCTAATGTTTTATGTAGAAATCAGTCAGAAATAAGCAATTCTGCTGCTGCATTTCACAAGGATTATGAGAAGTCCTACTGCATACTATATTACTATATACCCGCACTGAGCACTGGTAATCCATATGTTACCAATAAGAGGTTATGGACAGGTACACATTGCAGACAAGTAATGCTGTGCACAAGTCACACAGGTATGCAAGGCATTAAAACAAGTCATGATGTGATAATGTGAATGTTGTACTGGTTAAACATCATTTCAGGAACCAAATTATCGTTGTTAATAGCGATAATAAACCATGCCTAGTAACCATGCATATAAGTGTTGCAAATGTTCATCTTTTGATTACATTTATTTATACTGATAATAAAGCATGGAGAAGAACCTCATTTATCATAAGGCTCATATGGCTTGAATTTACAGACTTCATTTCAATGAGATCAGCGGCATAATTACATTTTCTCCAGCAGCAACTACTAAAAGCTGCATAATTAGATTTAGATTTGGAGCAGCCGAAGGTCAAGCCCTTATTCTACCGAGTCAGTAACAAAGCATACAGGAACAACATTTCAACCAAAAAGCTTTGGACACCCGCAGCATCTTAAAATGAAGGGCTTGTCCTGTTGGGTCTTAAATCTGCCTAGGCTTCTCTTTTCTAGCTTGTTCTCAGTGGAAAAAAGGCTTTTTTAAAGCCATAAAAGACATATACAGGCAGGCGGCCAAATAGATCCTGACAGGTGATCATGATATGCACTCATCTGATGTCAACCTGTCTTATCAACAGGCATCGGCACAATTTGTGGTACAGTAATATGACTTGTGATAGTGAGCAAAAAATTACCAAGTGAAGGAAAATATAGCAAAAGGGGCAGACAAGGGGGCTGTTAACGATGATGTGTTGGCATATCTGGCAGTACCCTTTTGGTCCGGTAATTATTGCCTACAAGTTTGGCACAGTTCTCTAGGTATTATTATTATTATGAGTTTTTTTCATGTATTTTTTCATGAATTTTTCAAATGCAGTGTCATCCCTATGTTTTTCATGTTTAGTTTGCTTTATTCTACTTGTTTTAGATGTATTGCATTTTGTTGTGTTTTAATCTGAGTTGTGTTAACATACAAATGCTAAATTAGAATATCACCAAAAAGTTAATTTAATTCAGTTCTTCAATACAAAAAGTGAAACTCATATTATATAGAGTTTCACTTTTTGTATTGAAGAACTGAAATAAATTAACTTTTTGATGACATTCTAGTTTAGTGAGAAGCACTTGTACTTGTTATACCTATTTGGTGTTTGGTTGCTGTGCACACTTGTGTGGTCACACATAGAGATGAGCAAGTTTGTTCGGATTCGGTTCCGAAAACGATCAGCATCGAATATTGTTTTTGCACTATTCGTCGAACACAGCCGAATATCATTAGAGTCAATGGGAGTAAAAATTACTGAATACATTCGGAACCTACTTACATTCTCTTCCCTCTCCTCTCCAGATCCACAATCCCCACCCCACAAACTTGCACACCCTCGCAGAAACCTTAAACATCTCGATCTACACTCACTGTCTGAATCCCTCCTCCCTCTTACAGACATAAGCTCCCTAAACAATGCAGATACCGCTGCCGCTCTATATAACATCACAATAGCTGCAGCTCTGGAATCGGTCGCCCCTCTCACACATACCAAAGCTCGCAAAATCAACAGACAGCCCTGGCACACCAGCCTGACCAAAGAACTGAGGCGAGCTTCCAGGGCTGCTGAGCGGAGATGGAAAAGATCCCACTCCAATGAGGACTTCATCACATTCAAACAGTCCCTCACTACTTTCAAGACCGCACTCGCTGCAGCAAAACAAACCTACTTCTCATCTCTCATATTCTCCCTGTCTCACAACCCTAAACAGTTATTCAACACCTTCAATTCTCTCTTCCGCCCCCCAGCACCTCCTGCCTCCCCCCCTCATCTCAGCTGAAGACTTTGCCTCATTTTTCAAGGAGAAGATTGATAACATCAGACAGTTTTGGTCAACAACCCCCAAAGCCCTTCCTCCTAACTGCCCTGCCCTCCTCCTCCAAAACCAATTTCTCCACCATTACCGAAGATCGACTCTCCACTCTACTCTCAAGAACACATCTCACTACCTGTGCACTTGACCGGATCCCATCCCACTTCATCCCAAACCTCACCACACTCTTCATCCCAACCCTAACCCATCTCTTCAACCTATCACTAACAACTGGTGTTTTCCCCTCAAGCTTTAAACATGCCTCAATCACACCTATCCTCAAAAAGCCCTCTCTTGACCTATGCCTCAAAATTACTGGAACAACACATCCATCTTGAACTGTCCTCACACCTCTCTTCTTGCTCCCTCCTCGACCACTTACAATCTGGCTTCCGGCCACACCACTCCACTGAAACTGCCCTGACTAAGGTCACCAATGACCTGTTAACTGCCAAGGCCAAGCGACACTACTCTATCCTCCTGCTCCTGGACCTGTCCTCTGCCTTTGACACAGTGGACCATTCCCTATTACTACAGACCCTCTCATCTCTTGGTATCACAGACTTGGCCCTCTCTTGGATCACGTCATACCTAACAGACCGGACATTCAGCGTCTCCCACTCGAACACCACCTCCTCACCACGCCCCCTATCCGTCGGAGTCCCGCAAGGTTCAGTCCTAGGGCCCCTGCTCTTCTCCATTTACACCTTCAGCCTCGGACAGCTTATAGAATCTCACGGCTTTGAATATCACCTCTTTGCTGATGACACACAGATCTACATCTCTGGACCAGATATCACCTTCCTACTAAACAGAATCCCTCAATGTCTGTCCGCTATTTCATCCTTCTCCGCTAGATTCCTAAAACTTAATATGGACAAAACAGAATTCATCATCTTTCCCCCATCTCACACAACCCCTCCAATGGACCTATCAATTAATGTAAACGACTGACCACTCTCTCCAGTCCCACAAGCTCGCTGCCTCGGGGTTATCCTTGACACTGATCTCTCTTTTAAACCACATATCCAAGCCCTCTCCACCTCCTGCCGACTTCAACTCCAAAATATCTCACGGATCCGTACATTTCTCAACCAAGAATCTGCAAAAACCCTAGTCCATGCCCTCATCATCTCCTGCCTCGACTACTGTAACTTCCTGCTCTGTGGCCTCCCCTCTAACACTCTCACACCCCTCCAATCTTTTCTTAATTCTGCTGCCCGACTAATCCACCTGTCCCCCCCCCGCTATTCCCCAGCCTCTCCCCTCTGTCAATCCCTGCACTGGCTCCCCATTACACAAAGAATCCAGTTCAAAACACTAATCATGACATACAAAGCCATCCGCAAACTGTGTCCTCCATACATCTGTGACCTCGTCTCCCGGTACTTACCTGCAAGCAACCTCCGATCCTCACAGGATCTCCGCCTCTCCTCCTATCTCCTCTTCCCACAATTGCATACAAGATTTCTCCCGCGCATCCCCCCTACTCTGGAACTCTACCACAACAAATCAGACTCTCGCCTACCATGGAAACCTTCAAAAAGAACCTGAAGACGTACCTCTTCCGACAAGCCTACAACCTGCAGTAACCACCGATCCATCAAACCGCTGCACGACCAGGTCTACCCTCACCTACTGTATCCTCACCCATCCCTTGAAGATAGTGAGCCCTCACCGGCAGGGTCCTCTCTCCTCCTGTACCAGTCGTAACTTTTATTGTCTAAGATTACTGTACTTGTATTTATTATGTATACCCCACCTCACATGTAAAGGCCATGGAATAAATGGCGCTGAAATAATAAATAATAATAACCGATCATAGTGTTCGAATATGGCTCTAATATTTCAAAATCGGATTCGGGGACAAAAAACGAACAAATTCGCTCATCTCTAGTCACACACAGGGCAATCTGTAGATAAAATAGCGCCGTTTTAAAGAAGCATTCTATGGAGCTACATGCTGCAATCTTCACTTCACATATGGTGGCAATATATCAACCAGAGGCTCCACTTGCAAAATGGTAGCTACATCCTTTATTTAGACAGAGAATATATTGTTATGTGTTGTTTGTGTAGCGTTATTTGTGTTATCCATGAATAAGGATTGAGTTACAGTCGGAAATGCGTAGGAAAGTCGCAAATTATATGTTGGATGTACCTGAGGATATCACTCTTAACCTTGTTGGAATAAAATTCTTCATTTTAATGGAAACCACAGCTTTTCTTACTTAGTACCCTTTGGGTACTGACAATAGGTTTTCTCAATATACTAGTGGGCTAGC
>VIAB01004967.1:8672-21987 GCA_009801035.1 Oophaga pumilio | reverse complement strand
CCGTTAAAAGGCGTATCGGCGGTCGTTAAGGGGTTAAAGGGGTGGTCCAAAGTCCAAATTAATTTTCATCCCATATCCCTACGTGTTCAGTGCTATAATCCATACTATTTTCTAATATACTGTAATTAAAAATTCCCTATCCTTCCCTTTTTTTTGTTTTTACTTTCCTTTTGATGATGCTTCACTTGAGAACAGCAGTGCATGCTGGGATATTTAAACGAAGATGCATTAGGGGACAGAGGCTAGGGTAACTGCAGCCGCTTCTGTCCCTTCCCTGAAATGAAGCGTCATCAGTGATGCTCGGACTTTGGATCACCCCTTAAACGGTATTCTGGGTTCTCCTAAGGCTCTATTCAAAAGTCTGATTTTCATGCATGGGGACAATTTGTTTTTAAACGTATATCACATGGACAACTTTTATTCTATGAACCTTTGACACACTCCAAAAAGTGTCCAAGTTTAATACAGTTGGATTAATAAGTCAGTGATGTCACAAGTCGGTATATGGATTCGTGATGGATCCAGGTGTTGTCGGTTACAAACCTGGTTGTATGAATTTGGTCTAATTCAAAACTATGGTACTCACACACCACTATGTGCTAAAATCTGCTGGAGATAGTGATGTTATTCTCAGTAAGTACTAACAGTGAATTTAAACTCAGAGGACCCCTTAAAAATAAAAGCCATTTGTACACCAACAAAATGGTAAAGGTGCCAAAACTGCCATATCCCCCCTCAAAGGGGTTTTCCCACAAACAAAGTACATTTTAATCAATAGATTTCGGAGTAACAATAATTTCCACATTTGGATGTGCTAAGAAATGTTCCTGTGCCGAGATAATCTTATAAATGTGCCCCTGCTATGTACTGTGCAATGGCCTTCTCTGACTATGCAGGGAAATGGTTTGATCATACCACAGCTCCTGGTCAAGGGGAGAAGTAAAAGAGAGTATACAGACATTACAGCAGGGGATCACAGCTGATTCTTTCTTTGGGGTAAAACATTTGCTGCTTGTTTTTCAACCTGTTTTTTATCTCACCAAAAAAATCAGCTGCGATCCTTATGCTGTAATGTCTGTATACTCTTTTGCTTACTCCCCTGCCCAGGAGCTGTGGTATGATCAGACCATGTTCCTGTACGGTCAGACACAGCCATTACACAGTACACAGGGGCACATTTATAAGATTATCTCAGCACAGGAACATTTATTTATTTTTATTTTTTTAAACAACCAATTGTAGAAATTATTCTTATTCCAAGATATATTAATTAAGATGCACTTTGTGGGAAAACTCCATTAAGGGGTGTGAAGGGTTGACACACTCAGCTGCTTTCCCAGGTAGACAAAGGAACCGTTCTGGTAGAAGATCACCTGCTGGTCTATTAGGGATGACATAAACCGTGGTAGGGTTCAGCAAAATAAACAGAGCCTTGCTGGCATAACGGTAAAACAAACAAAACATAGTCCATAAGAGTCCATTCCCTGCAAGGTTCATCTGCAGTTAACTCGGACAGTCCTTAGCTCCTCCAGGAGCTATGTAGGAGTTCCTGCTCTCCCAAGACATTGCGCCCACTGACTCTCATGGCCAGGTATTTAACACCCCATGTGATGATCACATGACCGTGACATCACACAGGTCCTGTCAGGACTCTGCAGGTGGAGATACGGTGGACCCCCTCCCGCTCTATGAAAGTCCACTAAAACCAGCCCATAACATAACTTAACCCTCTCAACACATACCGTGCTGGAGAAAAACTATTCTGGTTTTACATCACTGACACTAATATGCGCAAATCTCACTTCATACACTGTGCCAGTGACCCTGTCACAGGGATTACAGCAAGTTTGGCGCATGTATTTTTTTTTATTGTTGTACAACCCCTTTCAGGTATAAGCTATTTTTCGCTTTTTGTTCTTTCCTTCTTCTTCCAAGAGCTGTAATTTTTTTTTTTTTTAGTTTTCCCATCAATTCTTCTTTTCATCGATGGAAAAAACATTCAAGTGGGGTGAAATGGTGAGAAAAATGCAATTCTGTCATGATTTTAATTTTTCTTGTTCATTCTGTTGTGAAAGTGACCTTAAAATCTAATTCTACAGGTCAGTATGATCATGGTAAAACCAAACTTACATTGATTTTTTTATTTCATTAATTTTTTATGTGTTTAAGTGGCGGAAAGAAATTCAGGTGTTTGTAAAAATATGTTTTTTGGTATGGGTTGCCATTTTCTGAGACTCGTAACATTTTTCGGTCCATTAAGCTGTGTGAGAGCTTGATACCAATTTGGGTACAACGTTATGGTTACTATTAATTGCATTTATTTAGGGAGGAGTGGTGACTGAAAAAAATGCAATTCTGTTGTTTTGATTTTATTATTGTAACAGCTTTTATCATATTAGTTAATTACGTTTATGCTTTGAAAGACCAGACTTTTATAGACGAAGCGATATCAAATATGTTTTTTGTTTCTGTTTTCATTTATTTATTATTTTACTTTAGGTTTTAGTCCACGTAGGCCTAAAAATACTGTGGTACTGCTTATACTAGATATTGCAATACTGCAGTACCGCAGTATACAGTGAAAATCTCGGTCTCTTATGAAGCTTAGCCTATAATTGTGCTTCTCACGAGTGCCAAGATGGCAGCATCGGGAATCTTCATCAGGCTTCCAGCTGGTATGGTAACCCATAGGTCTCCAGCAATATTATTTTGATCATTTTTAAGAGCTCTGCTTTTATCTCAGTAGAACTTGATATAGACAAATATTGCTGCCTCCTTGTGCAAGCATTTATAATGTAGTGGGTGGCAAGCAAAGGAACCAGAAAAGAAATCTAGAATCAGATATTCACTAAACTAATAGATGCCACTTTGGAAAGGAATATATCATCTGAGTTGCCAACCAGACTAACGAAAAAAGATTGGTTTGGTACCGTGTTAGCCAGTAGAAAAAAACATATAGAGTGCTTTCAGTGGGAGAAGCAAAATAGGAATCTTGTGAGTATGATACCTTTTAATGGCTAACAAAATATAGTTTAAGATATTAGAGGGCGAGCTTTCGAGACTGCTTACGTCTCTTCATCAGGCTGGTATGACAAAATATTTGAAGAAAACAAATTATATACAGTGAAATCGCAGAGTTTGGGAAAGCAAATTCATTAACATCTTTGATTCTATTCACAGAGGACTCAATCTGTCAGGAGGATTTATGGCCCATTACCAAATCTGAGCAACTTCCTCCAAAAACAATGGAGACACCACCAGCCCTTTGATCTCACATGCATATGGGGTCAATGAAACTTTCACACCACTTATCTAATCTTACCTAATTAAGGACTCTCTCTTTAAGCTCAGTGTTTGTTTATTTCAGTGTTTGTTCATTTAAATGTCCATGTATCACACCATGCCTGTGCTTTTCACTGTATATAATTTGGTTTCTTCAAATATTTTGTCATACCAGCCTGATGAAGAGACGTAAGCAGTCTCGAAAGCTCGCCCTCTAATATCTTAAACTACATTTTGTTAGCCATTAAAAGGTATCATACTCACAAGATTCCTATTTTGCTTCTCCCACTGAAAGCACGCCAACCAGACTGTAACAATTCCACGCAACCATGAAAATTTCAATGTAACCTGAGATCTGTAGTGACCTTTCGCTAATGTTAGGTCAAAAGCATGGAGTTCATGTAGCCCCACATATACATAATGGAAATCGCTGTAACATATATCACTTTCAGTTAAGACTATGGAATGTGTGATCTGTCAAGAAATGTTTTCCCAAAAAGGGGAGCAAAGAGCAGTGCACAAGAAAACGTGGGTTTGGAAAAAATAAAATAAAATGTGCTAAAAATTAAGAAATGTACATATATCGTCACAGTTTTGATCAAACATGGATATAGCTTTCTGATATTCCACATACCTTGCTATAGTTTTGAGTATACTCTCCAGTTCATCAGCTGAAGGAGGGTTCCGACCTCCTGGTGGGAAGACCAGATTGATAGGGTCAAAGAGCCTAGATAAGGATTTAGACAGGTAGGCAGCTTCATATGGTTGCAGGGAGTCTTTAAGAGTTTTCTCTGGACTAAAGAAGAAACACATATCATTAGCCATGAACTGTAAAAAAAACCATGACCTTATTTCTTAATGCATCCTTCACCGAGGAAACATTATACATTTTCTCCTCACCTATACAGTATGTGAAGTCTAAACAAATTAGTTATCCTGTACATAACTTATCAGTATTGTTCACGGGTTAGAGAAGCTTACATTTTATTAAAAAAGGAATCCTCTAAGAAAAAAAACTGACATTTTTCTGAAAAAGTCTCTTCTATCATTATCCACACCTTTCCCATTGCATACCAATGGTCCATTTTTCCCAGCATGGTGACCATCATCTCAGTAGTTTAGGTTCTATTGTGATGGTTACCTTGCACTAATGATGGTCTAATTTTCACTTTCTTAATGGAAAAGGCAACAACAATAAAAAAAAAATCCCCCCCAAAAAAACAAGTAGCCACTGGACTCTGAAAACGATAGATTGTTATTTCAGAAAGTTTTTAGATGCATAAAAATGAGGATTGAATTCTATTACAAACCTTTCAAAATCATAGGGGTGATCAAGTCTCCCTTTCATTTCATATGGTTTGTCTAATCATTAAGAATTTCCTAAGTATAAGGAATACGATACAGTGAAGAATTTGTTTCACTTGATTTTGCTTTACTAGCATTCACCTATTACGGTAAATAGCCAACACGGTTGGATTTGGCAACAGAATTTGGAAGCCCAGATAACCTTTACCACATTTGTTACCTTGAACTAGAAACATGATGGATGGAATAATGGCTGCAGAGTAGAATTATTATTTTTTCTTTTGCCTGTCCATTGTGGAAATATTAGCAAAGTTTTGGGCATCTAATGAGTTAAAAAAGGTTAAGTCCAAGTAGATGATATCAAATAGCTTTCACTGTGGGGAATGTACTTTTTTCCCTGTATGATATTGGCCAATCATAAGCAGACAGCAACATGTGACAGAAAGAAAACATGCATACAATACCTTAGAGCAAGTTTCTCAGTGTGTGAGATGTAACGATACAGCTCTGATCTCCAGGCCTAACCTCCCGCATAAGTCAGTGTGCAGGGAGGAGCCACACAGCTGAGTTTAACTGTTTCATATTACAAAGCCTTTGATCCAGCTCTCCTCTTCTCCTACCACTGTCAGTTCTGCTGAACTGGCCCTCTCCACCACACTTTCTGTCCAGAGATGTGTCAGTATCACACCTTTGTCTGCTGTGCTTCACTGGTAATTAAAGATGAGCTAATTAGTTCGTTTTTTGTGCCTGAATCAGATTTTGACATATTTGAGCCATATTCGAACACTATTCGAATGTTTGTCTTATGATCAGTTCCCAACATATTCGGAAATTTCTACTCCCAATGACTAATGACATTCGGTTGTGTTCGTCGAATATTGCAAAAACAAAATTCGATTCCGATCGTATTCGGAACCGAATCTGAACAAATTAGCTCATCTCCACTTGTAATCACTCTGCAGTGAGGTCAGAGCCGGATGTCAAAGTCACAAAATGGTAGCTCAAAGAAGGCAGGCTGGTGATAAGTGAAACATAATGACAGCTCTGATCTCACTGTAGAGTGAGTACAAGCTGCCTCAGCACAACAGACATAAGTGTGATTCCGAACACACTCAGTAATCAGGAGAGCTGATAGAAACGTTTGTAAAGTGATGCAACTAAACTCTGCTGCACTGCCCCTCCCTCCACACTGACTCATGCAGGCGGTTAGAGCAGGAGACCAGAGCTGTATGATTACATCTCACGCAATGAGAAACTTGAGCTAAATTATGATGGGGGCGTTTTTTTTCCTAGGTGTTGCTGCCTATTTAAGCTTGGTCAGCATCACACAGGAGGAAGAGTACACACCTCCAGTGAAACTTGCTAATAACACCAACTTGCACTTAAACAAAAAAAGTTAATTCATTAAATATCACATACTGTGATTGCTAATATCTCCACAATGGAAAACAGAAATTAAAAAAAAAAAAAGTTTTATTCCACTCTGCAGTCACTAGTACATTGTGTGTCGGATTCAACATGAAAAATTTGATGGAAGTTCTTCTTTAAACATGATACTGACTAATCAGTAAACAAGCAGGATCATATGAGAAAAATATTATATATCTAATAAGTCTATATACGTATTTAAATTCAATTTTACATAATTCGCAAAAAGCTATTTATTACTAATTAAAACATGTTTAAGCCCAACCAAGTGAAGGATGTGAAACAAGTGGTTACATGGAAGAGAAGCTGTCAGATTTGCATGGACAAACTAATTACCATGTTAGAGCTGACTTTAATGTGAACTGTCTGACCTTAATAGCAATGTCCATGGGCTTAAATGGATTCTGCTTGTCATATGCATACTTACTCATGATCAGGCTTTTTCATTGTGAAAACATCTTGTGTGTCATCTTCAATTTGCTGCATCTCGGAGACAAACTCAGAGTTGCCACTACTTGTAAAGGAACCCTGTAAGGTCTGACTGTATTGCTGGAGACGTTTCCACAAGTCATTGTAAAGTCTTAACAGTTTAGGATATTCTCCTTCAAAGGCCTGTTTCAAGAAGGTGGACGCTAGGAGACAAGACGGAAATGGGGGCCATGTAAAAATGGGAAAGTGGTCTCTGAGGAAGATGTACAATAAGTCAGAGAATAAATAATTGTCTTCTTCTATTCAGTCACATCTTAATATCCACAAGAAAGATATAAAAAGAAATGCTAAAAACTGCTGGTATATTTTCAATATGGGGTTTGTATTATTTCAGAAAGTCTGCATTTAATCAAACCGAAATTCAAGTTTTCTGTGCGAAATGTTCACAATGTTAACCCCTTCAACTCTGGGCAATTTTCCTTTGTTGCGTTTCTGTTTTTACCTCCCCTTCTTCCAAGAGCCATAACTTTTTTTATTTTTCAGAAAATACAGCTTGTTTTTTGCAGGACGAGTTGTACTTTTAGTTTCGTAAAAGTGTATTTTTGCCAGAACGTCCCTGGGTACGGATTCGTCCAAATGCCGCGGGCGTGGAAGTCTATGAGCCCGATCAATGGTCAGATCCACAGGGGTACTATCAGGTAGAAGGGCTTTTATTATATCCCGAATATATTGTTTGAGCTTTTGAGAGGGAACATTTTCGGGTATACCTCTAAACTTAAGGTTATTACGGCGAGATCTATCTTCAAGATCCGTCATTTTTTTTTTCATCATTTGGACTTACTCTACCAATTTGTAGTGAGCGTCTATCAAATCATTGTGGTAGGATGTAAACTGGCCCATTTTGTGTTCAATATGATCCACCCTGGTTTCCACCTCACTTACTGCAGACTACATAGGGTGTATGATTTGCATCATGTTGAGCTGCATAGATTGGTTAAGTGCTTGCAACATTTCTTTTAGGGTGCATTCAGTGACTGGGGTATCTGATGCTGGCAAAGAATCCAGAAAGTCATTAGCAATAACATGCAAATCTGCCAATACAGGACTATCACCCAACCCTGTGGATTGGGCTGTTCCCTCATTCAGTTGGAGCTGCTGGCATCCGGCACTCTGAGAGTTAAGCTGAGAGTAAAGGCACTGCCACACTTAGCGATCGCACCAGCGATCACGACAACGACACGACCTGGCGAGATCGCTGGTGCGATCGCTATGTGATCGCTAGTTAGATTCCAAACACAACTCATCAGCGATTTGTATAACGACCTCTGCGGTTGTTGGGAAAACCTAGTCCCACCTGCGACGCTGGTGAAGTCGTTCATAAAGGGTGTCACACTCAGCGATTCAGGCTCACCAGTGGGACACCAACGACCAAAAAACGGCTCAGAACGTTTATAAGCGATCAACGACATCTCAGCAGGGGCCACATCGCTGCTACATGTCACACACAGCTAAGTCGCTAACGAGATCGCTACTGCGTCATAAATGGTGACGCAGTAGCGATCTCGTTAGCGATCTCACTAGCGATCTCGCTTAGTGTGGCATACCCTTAATCCTGCTTCTTCTGCAGGGGCCCCTCAGCTTTATCTGCATGCAGGATCTTCTGTTCTGCTGTTGGGCTTCTCACACAGCCTTCTGATAAGGGAGAGGGACAGGGAGAGGGATGGCTGCTGTGTGTCCCTGCCAAGGAGGTAGGAGCTTCTACCCTCTGTCCTTTCTCCCCCTGTCTGCTCTGTGTCTGTGGAAGCTCAGCGCCATCTTGGAGCCTTGGTATCTGTTTTTTCAGGGCTCTGTGTCTGCTGTGTGTCAGTAATGTCCATCTTTGTCTGCTCTCTGCCCTCCTGAATCTCCTCTAGCTCCCCTTTATCACAGTGTGGCTGCTGCTGGGGAGAGGTGCCATCCCTGCTGCTCAGAGACTGTGGGGAGGAGGGGCTGCTCTGCTGAGAATCAGCCCTGCTTGCATGCTGTGTGAGGGGGTCAGCGCCATGTTTGGAGATTGCAGCTCCCTTTCTTGATCTGGAAAAGTACATTTCCATGGCTTGTTTGGGCTGTGACATTTTGCTTTTACCTCTTTTAAGCATCCTGGAGGCTTCACCCTTCCACACAGCAGTGTAGGTACCGTGATGTAGCTGTATTCAGTCGCTTTTAGCAGGATAGACAAGGAGCTGTGTAACTACACGTCCATTCCTCCTGGCAGCCAAGCCACGCCCCCCGAGTTGTACTTTTGAATGACATTGTTCATTTTATCATGAGATGCAATGGAAAAAAATTCCAAGTGCGCTGAAATTGCAAAAAAAGTGCAATTCCACAATAGCTTTTTTTTGTTTTTTTATTCACCAAGTTAACTATATGGTAAAACTGACCTGTCAATATGATTCTCCGGGTCAGTACGAGAACGCAGATAGCAAACATGTATAGCTTTTTTTTGTTTATTTAAGTGGTGAAAAAAAATTTGGAAATTTGTAAGAACAAAAAAATTATCTTATGTCCACATTTACCGAGACCTTTCCATTTTTCAGTATATGGGACAGTGTGAGGGCTTATTTTTTTGCTCCATGAGTTGACGTTTTTACTGATAGCATTTTGGGGTATACAATGTTTTGATCGACTCTTATTGCAATGTTATGGTGGCCAAAAAAAAGTAGCTCTAGCGTCTTGATCTCTTTTTCGTTACACCGTTTACTGACCAGATTAATTTATTTTATATTTTGAAAACTCTGACTTTTGTAAACCTAACAATACCAAATATGTGTATTTTTTTAATGGTCCCCTTGAAGCTGCAATTGTCTGATCGTCTGTGCTATAACATAGCAGTGGTTCAGAACTTCTATGTATAGCTAAAATCACGATCCTCTATGAACGCCAGCCACGAACTTTCATGGCAACCCATCATCTCCCTTAGATCACAACAGGCGCTCGCTGATGGGCACGTGGAATGACGCTTGTTAAATGACGCTGTTGGAGATTGACAGCGGCATTTAACAGGTTAACAGTCATGGGAGGAGCTCCAATCCACCCGAGGATGTTAAAGGATTAAATTAGCCATCAACTGCTGCGAAAGATGCGGGCTCGGCATGCGAGCCTATATCAAAGGCAAAGACATGACTTTTGAGAAAATGCAGGGCATGAGTGACACAACAATGTTATTTTAACCACTGATTTGGGAGTTAGTTAACCATTTTAAAGGTGGATTTTTCTTAACTAGTACCTCTTTTTGTTAGGAGTAATGGTAAATTTATGGAGGTTCTTAACACTTCTAAATTTATTAAACTTGTTTATCCATGCTGAAATATAAGTTAAGAATTGTTTCCCTATTGTATTTCTGTTATGATTTGTTGTAGGTCTAGTCTTGGATTATAAGGGGCTATAACTATAAATTTTCAACATATATTCCCCAGAGGTCATTTTGCTGTTTTCTACTGAAACTAGGGCATCAATAGGACCACCAGTTACAGAGGAAAACAGCCCTTTATTGTGGCATGACCTTTAGTTATAGAGGAAAACAGCCCCATATTGTGGCATGACCTCTAGTTATAGAGGAAAACAGCCCCTTATTGTGGCATGACCTCTACTTATAGAGGAAAACAGCCCCTTATTGTGGCATCACCTCTACTTATAGAGGAAAACAGCCCCTTATTGTGACATGACCTCTACTTATAGAGGAAAACAGCCCCTTATTGTGGCATGACCTCTACTTATAGAGGAAAACAGTCCCTTTTTGTGAAGCATTGCCAGAAGCATTGCCAAGCTGGGGCATCTAGTGATCACATGATATGATGGCTAACCACAATAGGATATAGACTCATGTGTATTTTTCATTTAATAAGAATAAAAAAAAGCTACAAAACACAATCTAAAACTAGGTAATAAATATTTGATCAGAATCTGATAGATTAACAAAACTGAAAATGAAACTTACAGGTTGTTGCTGTTTCAAAATGAGATGAAAGTATCCGTGTAACCGAATTCCAGAATGTGTACAAAATATCTGTATGACCATCCTAAAAATATGAAAAAGCAATGGCGACATTGAAAGACAGATAAAAATGTTCAAAACTGAGACTATTTTCTCACCTACAAAGAATTGCCAGTTAAATTCTATGTGCACTTTTGCACTATTTTAATACTCTAAAAATGCTGTAAAAAAGATACTTGTACTAGATTGTAAAATACCTTCATTTTCTTTTACACTTTGGAGTGATATACATTTTATATAAAAGTGGACATATCCTTTAATTATTAATAATAAACAATAAATAATCAAATACAATATGCACGTGACTACCCAATGAGAGGTAGAGAAGGTGAGGGGTCCTTGCCCGTGAAGACTTACAATTTATGCACCAAAGGGGAAAACGAGTGAATGAATAGGAGGAGAAAAGGGGCATTAGAGGAGTGAGAATAGTTGTGGACAGACTGAGTAGCAGGGCTGAGGATTTATTGGAAGTGTGTAGGAGAGTTAAAAGGAAGGCTATATAGGAGGATTAGTAAGAACAGTTATGCTTTTGATATGACTCCCAACTACTCTGCTTTTAAAGAAACAAGTATAATTAAAAATAAAAGATTGGTCATCATCACCATGACAGAAGATAAACACATAATAAAAGGTATGTCGAGATTTAACAGGAATAAGAAAAATAACATCTAATGCAAATCTGTACTTTATATATCAATAACAAAGATGTATAAGAAATCAACAAAAACAATGCAGTGTGCAACTCAGGTTTAGTTAACATTTTTACTATGTGTTCAGCATCTGCACCAGAAAAGCATAGCAGTGTCTTTGGGATATGTCTGGGCCAGGAGATTTGCCCTGTATATATACTGATTGTAAAGGAAATTCTGTTATGGCCTAATATTGCAGCAGGAATACTTTACACACAGTTTAGACTGATGCATACTGGAAAATGTAAAAGGTAATCTTTCCGTAGAATCAACGATCCTAAGCAGTCTATTTTGGCAATTAGGTAACAGAAAACTGAATAAAATGATACTTTGATATCTATGATCCTATGTCTTATTCCAGGAAAATCCACTTTTCTCAGTATGTACATGAGAACTACAGGCCGGATATAGATCTCCAAGAGAATCTGACTCCAGAGATTATTGTAAATAAAAGGAGGCATTACCAGTATGAGACATGTAATGACTGACAGTAATAATCATACTCAGCAGAACTGATTTTTGTCTCCTTACAAAACACATCTTTAGCTTTCCTCTCAACTTTGCTGCCTGATTTCAACTAACATTTCTTCAGCTTCCATATCACAATCAATGAGGAGTGGGAGGAGCAGTACAGCAGAACTTTGACTCATTACAAACACCTCTGCAGTTTTCGTTCACCTCTCATAATGTTGTTAGCTCTGTTGTATTCCCCTCCTCTACACTGGCTGGCTGTGAGATGGAAACAGAAAAGGGTTAGTTGAAATCAAGCACAGCTTTGCAGCAGAGTCGACAGCACTATGTAAGGACAACTGCAGTTGTAGATGTGTGAGATAAAAGAAGAAATATTTTTAGCCAGAAAAAGCTCTGCAGGAGATCTGACAGCACTAAGAGTAGAGCAACAACTGCAGATGTGTTTGTAATTGGACAAAGTTCAGCTCTGCAGTACTGTGTTAGTTGTAATCACACACATAGCTCTGCTCTGCAGTGAGATCAGACCGACAGTCATTACACGTTTCACACTGATAACGGCACCTTTCATTTACAATAAGCTCTGGAGGCAGATTTTCAAGGAGAGCTATGACCAGCCCACAGATCTTAACAGCTCATTTACATATTAGGAAAAACATGGATTTCTCTGGAATAAAACATCAGATTATAGATATCAAGGCAACCATTTTATTCAATGTTCTATGACCTGCATGCCCATGTAGACAGCTTAGGACGGTGGGTCCTTCTGACAGATTCCATTTACCCCTTCATGACCTTTGACTTATATTTAGGTCAAAGGTCGTATCCCTGCCTTTTTGATATGGGCTTGTATGCCGAGCCCACAACTTTCCCCGCACATGATGACCCACCGGCACCTGTCATGCATTCACGGGGTGTCAATGGATTGTCATGACAGCCAAGGGTCTGCTGATGACCCTCGTCCCTGTCATTATGATCCTTCTGTGAACACGACCCATGGCTGGCATTCATAAGAGATTGTGATTTCAGCTATACGTAGCCGTTCTTATGCACTGCTATCCATAAAAAAGGCGATCAGGAAATCGCAACTTCAAGTCTCCTATGGGAACTATTAAATACAGTAAAAAGTAAAAATAAAAAAGTTTTAATAAATATGAACAAAATTAAAAAAAAACTCAAGTTCAAATCATTCCCCTTTTGCCCCATTTAAAAAAAGATTAAAAAGAAATACACATATTTGGCATAACTGTGTTGTGAATATGCTGGAGGCGGCTTCTGAGCTGGGGCTCCCTCCGGTGGTTGCTGATGGTAATGAACTGATTAATGAATGGCCTTCAGCTGGCGCTGAGTGGTAGGATATAAGTGGCCTGAGTTCCCAGCAGCTTTGCCGGTTATCAATTGTTTCTTCTGGTCTTGCTTGAAGCACTGCTAGTTTCCTGCTCTCCTTCAGATAAGTGTTTTTTTTTTTCTCTGTTTGATTTTCTCTGCTGGGTTACAGCCTGCAGTGGACTGCAGCCTTTCCCGTTTTGGGGGTCTGGCGCTGCAATTGTGCTCCGTTTGTGTCTGCACTTTTGCTTTGCTCTCTTGTTACTTTTTATTTGCTGAATAGCGTTTTCTTACACCCGAGATCCGATTTAGGTGGATGAGATTGTGTGATCTCAGGTTTTTCGGCAATCAGAAG
>VIAB01004966.1:101064-121933 GCA_009801035.1 Oophaga pumilio | reverse complement strand
CAACCCTCCAAGAGCAGTTTGGCGATCAACAATGTCTTTTCCAGAATGATGGCAGCAGATCATGTGAAAATATAATATTTGTGTCATTCTCAAAACTTTTGGCCATGACTGTATTTAACGAGTGCTGTGTAAAAAAAAAAAAAAAAAAAAACAGTTTCACTTGATTTATTTTTTTCAAGAGATATTCCACATGTATGTACTTAAACGTCATGGGTGCCAATAACGATTAACAGGACTGTATAGAGGGACTGCAGAAATTGAGCTCAAGCCTGGAAAAACCCTTTTAATAAACCTGTTGATGTTTTGATATCTTTATCTTGACTTTTAGGATTCCACAGATGTCTTATTTATTTGGAACGACATGAATGAGCCCTCAGTATTTGAATCACCTGAAGGGACTATGCCAAAGGACGCGGTGCACCACCAGGGCTGGGACCATAGAGATCTCCATAACCTGTATGGATTTTACCAGGTGTGTGTACTGTATGAGCTACAGAATCTGTGTATGGTGGACATACTTTTTGCTTTAAAAAAATACACCAGATTTTAATTTTCAGGGAAATAGGACATGTTGGACTGTCTAAGTTTCTGGCCATTATTTTTTTTTTTAAATCTAGTCCTCGTACTTATGAAGAATAAGTGATTTTCCAATACACTCTATACAAATATTCTCTCTGACCTGAGCGCTGCGGGGAATAGATGATAGGAACTACATGTCACAGCTTGTATTTTGTAATTGTATATTTGTATGCAGAACAGGCTTTTATTAGCAGAACACAATTCTAAAATCAGACTGTAGAAATTAAAGTATGTTGTGACATTCCAGAAATTATATTCTTGATCCTTGTTCTCACTTGTCAGAGATGGAGAATTATAGGTAAGAGTAGAAATAATAACACCATAAATAATGTAGGCACATATTATGATCCTCATCTCTTCATATTGGGACAAGTTAGCACCCATCCACAGGATACAACCTCCATAGATTCACGTTTTTTTTTAGAACATGTAGTATGAAGCCCTTCTGCTCATCATGAAAAGAAGGAATAATATAAAATGCACTAGATAAAACATTATTGTCAATCTGAGAATTTAAAGAGAACCTGGCATCGGATACATGCTGCTCGATCCAAGGGCAGCATGTATCAGGCACTGGCTGTATGATCAGGTATATATGACCCTGAAATTCTGCCAAATTTTTATAGAAAAATATACTTTAAAAGCCACTGAGAACCGAGCCACAAGGGAGACTAGTAGAACAGACAGGTCCCCTGCAGCTTCTCTCCGACCACCCTTCTTGAGTAACTGGTCTCTTCCTGCTTGTTTGTATACGGAGAGATCTGTCAGTCATTGACAACAGGCAGGGAGAATCCGATGGGGCCCAGCCTGAACCACTTTAACCCATTGACCGACATCCGCCATACGGTGCAAGTCGGTATTCAGTGTATAGAGTAAGCTCACAGTGTGATCCTGCCCCAATACCAGCAGAAAATGGCTGTGACATGCAGCTAGGATTTGTCTCTAGCATCCTCTGCCTGCGACTATTAAACTGTTAAATATCGCTGTCGATATCTGGCAGCGGAATTATCAGAGCACCTGGATGGGGGCACAAAATTGTATTCACCCATCTGCACCCCATGATATGATTGCAGGGATCCGATGGTTTGCTATGTGTAGTGTAGCGGGGTTGGTGCAGTGTGACAAACAGGCAGTGATCCAGGAAAGTTCAAAACAAAGTATTTTAATGTCCAAAGAAAATTTACACTGGAACTCAAAATGTATCGTCCAGATCACAGCTGGGAAAACAAGATAGTCCATAACTGGGACCGGTTGCCGTAGGCGACTGCACAGCCTTGTACGCTGAGGGGTGCCAGTCCTTTTGGTTCTGCTTGGCTCTGTGTTGCTTCACACAGGTTGGGCTTTGCAGAGCCTTCTGCTCTGCACGCTTGCAAAACCAAAACTGACACACCCAACCCTCTGCTGCAGGGGTTTGTACAAGGAACCTGTGGCTGTAGGCCACATGGAAAACCCGGCTGGGGAGGAAACGGACAGCCCCATTACCATCCTGTAGTCCGTTTAAAAAATAAAAGCCCATGGGAGATTTTCCTTAAATCTGCCTTGAGCAAATAGCTTGCCCAAGACCAATTCTTACTTTCATTTTGCACTGCAATCACAGATATGCCTGTGACTGCAATGCACTCCTGAAGCCTAAATACGCTTCTATACGCATCCTGGGGGACACATAGCGACCCTCGCATATGACACCGGTCTATTATGTTTTGGTAGCTGAGGAGAGCAGGCAAAAACGGCAATACACCAGAGAGGTTGGGATCTACTGGATTGCAGTACCCTGACTAACCACCACAACTAAAGGCAGCCGTGGAGCGTTCCTACGTTGGTCCTAGACGCCTCGTCACAGCCTGAGAGGCTAACTACACCTAAAGATAGAAAGAGGAAAGCTATCTGCCCTGGAGCAGATCCCCAAAGAACATAGGAAGCCCCCAAACATGTAATGGCGGTTAGACAAGAGGAAATACAGACACAGACAGAAAATAGTATGAGCAAACGCTGGGGCCCAATCTACCTGGACAGAAAAGGATAGGAAGGATACTTACTGCAATCCAAAAAAAACCCTAAAAAAAACCAACGCTACTAATTGCAAAAACACCTGAGATCACACGACCTATACCACCTAAATTAGTTCTCTGGTGTAACAAAACTAAGCCGCAGCCACAGAAAAAACTGAAAAAGGCAAATGAACAAACAACAGTGGCTCCAGAGGAACCGAGAGGCGCCCAAGCCCCCCGAGGAGGGGAGCCTGGCCAACCTCACAGAAATGCAGAGAAAATTGCAAATGGCAAGCACAAAAACAAAAAACAGAAAATATCTTATCTGAGAGCAGGAGCAGAGGCAAGACTCAGCAAGCTTCCAAGTGAACCAGAAAACAACGTTGAGACAAGAACAATTGATCACCGGCAACCATGATGGGGGGAAACCTCCCTTATATCCAGCCAGTCCATGATTCCTGATTGCCAATCCTCATTGAATGGTTCAGTACCGTTTGTAACCACCAGAGGGAGCTTCTGCTCAGAATTTATTTCTAAAACATTCATAACACCGGTCACTGCCTCTCATATGACAGCTGGGAATCTGCTAAAGACCTCCTTACTTGTGGCCGAGCTTCAAAGGAGACCATCATTTTTACTACGGTGCCTTGCGAAAGTATTCGGCCCCCTGGAACTTTTCAACCTTTTCCCACATATGCTTCAAACATAAAGATACCAAATCTTAATTTTTGGTGAACAATCAACAAGTGGGACACAATTGTGTAGTTAAACGAAATTTATTGGTTATTTTAAGAAATCCCATGTCCACTATGCGTGCTCTGACACCCGTGGCTTCCCTGCTGAGACGCACATGCTGCGCATCTTTCCAGACCGCAGCATGTCTATTTATCTTGTGGAGACGTGAGTCTCCACAAGATAAATATCACCAGTGCAATGTATTGGGCGTGGTGATTCCGCACGGTTCAGTGAACGTATGCAGAATCACCTGCATTCAAAAGCCGGCAGCACTTTGGACGGAGCGGACGTGCTGCGTCCAAAGCGCTGCCAGTTACTGACTGTGTGTACGTAGCCTAAGGGACTAATAAATACAGTGAAAAGTTAAAAAAAAGTTAAAAAAACCCATAATGTACAAATTTGAATCATCCGCCTTTCCACCATTAAAAAAAGATTAAAAAAAAATTTACATACAGTATGTGGCATTGGCGCGTCCAGAAAAGTCTGATATATGAAAATATGAAAACAATTTATGTGATTGGCAAACACTGTAAACAGAAAAATATTAAAAATGACAAAATTCAATTTTTTGGTCACTGCAATACCCCAAAAATGCTGTAAGAAATGATTAATATGTCAGAGCAATGCCAAAATGGTATGAATGTCTCGCCCCACAAAAAAACAAGCCCTCACACAGTTCCAATGCCAAAAAATGTAAAAATTACGGGTCTCGGTAAATGGCGACACAATCCCAAATTTCAGATTTTTTTTCTCTACGAAAAGATTTAAAAAACTGGACAAGTTTGGTATTGGCGCATTTGGAATGCTAAGGATATTTTTACCACACAATGCACGCCGTTAAAACAATTCCAAATTGTGCCAGAATTGTGGGGGGGGGGGTTTGCAATTTTACTGCACTTAGATACCCCACCCCCATTTTCTGGTACAATGTATGGTAAAATGAATGGTGTCATTCAAAAGTACAACTTGTCCCACAAAATACCGTAATAAATAAAAAAGTTATAGCTATTTGAAGAAGGGGAGGAAAAAAGAAAATGGAAATCTGAAATTGGCCATATCAGGAAAGGATTCACCACAGTGTTTCAGAGTCAAACATACCTGGCCGAGATCATTCGGCCAGTGTCTGATACATGCTGCCCGTGGATCAGGGAGAGTGTAACCGTGGTCAGGTTCACTTTAATGTGCAAATGCATTGTCAGTTTAATATCTCCACTGAAAATCTAACAATGTTCCACTACAATAATAGGTAAATTGAAAGATAATTTTTTTTTTTTACAAAGTTATAGATATCATTATTTTATGCCTCGTGAGTAGGGGCGTACTGTCCATGGCGGCAACCCACGCAGTCGCTATAGGGCCCATGAGTCGGGGAGGGCACAGTGCCACTTGGCACCGTGTCTCCAATTTTCCCCCAGTCATCACAATTTCAGTAGTATCAATATCCCCTGGACGTGGATACTTTTGAACAGAAGTAGATCAGGAAGCCAAAGGCTCCCTGAGTCACCATTCAGCCTGTGCCGGTGAGTCTGAGACCCCATGCACTCCTGGCGCGATTGCATTGCTATTGTATATCACGCCTGCTGTGCTGAAGCCTTAGTACTCATAATACACAGACCGGAGTAGCATGTTGGGGGAATGGGGCTCACCATTGAACAATTTGCAGCCTGTGGAGGATACGTTGACGATCACTTTACATGTTTCTGTATGTAGCTTTGTCTGATCTTCTTTTCCCTTATTTACCATCCAAATCTTTTGTTCCTTAGCAAATGGCAACCTCTCAAGGACTAATTCAACGTTCAGAAGGAAGGGAAAGATCCTTTGTTCTGACACGGTCTTTCTTTGCTGGGTCTCAGCGTTATGGTGAGGTTTACAGTTTTCGTCACAATGTATTTCAACATTTTTTTTTATTCCACTGAAAGTCTTTTCTACCGTCACCTGCACAAAATGATCTGGTCAAACAAATCAATCTTGAAAATTTCCCCAGGATCAGCCAACAATACAATGTGTATGGGGCAAAGAACAGTCTCTTGATATCTGCTGTAGGGGAGTGGGTAGGATCAGATTTGTTTCTGGCAGAGTTTTTTCTTCCATCTCCATTGCAGTCAACATGAAATATCTGCTCATGCCATAAACATGCATGTTTATGCTATTTAACAAATCACAGATGAAGACACAAGTCAGTTTAAGGATTATAATCAGATGGATCACTGCAGTCTCATATTAAAGGTGTTGTTCAAAATTAGAAAACCAGTTTGGTATAAATTAAACTGACCTTTACTCACCATTGCCGCTTTCACTGAGTCTCTGGTGCTGTTCTCTGTGTCTGGTATTGGCTGTGGCACAGATGATACGCCCACAGTACGGCAGCCAATCAGTGAGCTCAGTGGTTCTCAGGAGGGTGTCTGCTGACTTCACTGATCCCCTGCACCAGCGCCACTGCCAATACCAATCATTGGGAGCAGCGCCAGAGACTCCGTACTGGATTTGGTGATGTTGAATAAAGAGCAATTTGTTATTTCTCCTTCGCCTCATTTGGGGACACAGGACCATGGGTGTTATGAGGCTGACACTAAGTGAATACAAAAAGATTAGCTCCTCCTCTGCAGTATACACCCACACACTTGCTCCAGCCAAACCAGTTCATGCTTAGTGTCTGTAGGAGGCATATGGGTCTGGTCTTCAGACCACAATTTTTTATTTTTACTTTTTATTTCTTATTCCTTTCAATGGATTACAGGGGGCGACGGATCCCTTCAGGGTTTCGATCTCCCCAAACCAACAAGAGGCAGGAACGTGGAGTGTCGCCTCCATGTACCTCCTCCTGCACCATTGAAAGGTATGCCTGAGATCTCTTTAGAGGTAACGGATCCCTTCAGGGCACCGATTTCCTCAAAGCCAACAACAGACGGGAACATGGAGTGTCGCCTCCATGTACCCCCTTCTGCAGCCAGGCTTATTATAGCCAGACCAACAGCCCTGCTCCATCTTAGGGGAGTTAACCCCTAGGATGTCCAGAGGCACTTATGGCACCCGTGCAGCCCCCACTGCATCACCACTGACAAATACCGGCGATGGAAGGAGGCGGACGGTCCCTCTCCACTTCGCGGACAACGGGATGGTGGATGGAGGGTTTCCTGCACCGTCTATGTTGCAGCAGCTGACCTGCAAGCAGAGCAGTCTGAACTCTGCGCTTCACAATGAGTGTCCTCCGGATCACTGTGGGTAAGTGCTCGGGTCAGGTTCGACAGGAGGGTTCCTGTAGTGCACGATAAGCGGTCCTCGCCTGCGATAGCCTTCCTGATGGTGCCCTGCTTTCTGTTCCTTGGTTTTTCCTCTCCTCCGTGGCCATTCTGGCCGGCACTGAAAATTTAGCCCCCAGCTTCAGCCCATCCTAGGCCGCAACCCGAAAGCCCCTCCCACCTTCTTGCGTCGCGCCGGCAGCTCTGCCCAAACACTTGGCGCTTCTTGTTCAGGTAGAAACCGCCCTCTGGTATTCGCGGCGGCCATTTTTTTCATATCAGCTGCCTTTCTACTCATGTGGGAGACTCCGGACGTGACTGCTTGCGATGCTTTCCCCCTGGGGTACTCCCAGCTGACAACTTTATCTTCCAGCCAGCCTTTTTTACTTGAGTTGACTGGTCAGGAGCGCAGGGCACCGGGAGGACCGTCCTCAAAGGGCCACAGGACCTGGGTAAGATTTTAGCTGCAATACACCCATTGGCCCTTCTCTGGGTTGTTAGCCACGATCCTCCCTATTGAGGCATATTAGTAGGGAGACACACTGGGGTACACCATGTCACTCTCTAAGACATCCAAGAAGGAGTAACAAAACACATACAATGTTTTTCACCTCATGTACTACCTGCCAGACTTCATTGCCACGGGGACAGAGTACGCCACTCTGCAAGGCCTGTGATCCTGAATGTGCTTAGGAGCCCTTCCTCCGCTACCAAACCCAGTGTATCTAGTCCCTTTGAGTGGGCTTCGTTACTGTCGCAGTCCATGGCTTCACTGGCTAAAGCGATTGAGTTCCTCCAAGATCCCTCCATGGGTCGGGGCATTCGTCTGCCTGTCTTAGATGGTTCCTCTACTACACGTGAACCGTCGGCCAGCAGGGGCCGCTCTCAGTCACAAGATACACAGACATCTAGAAAACTGACCCACAGCACATCTCCCGGGGCCTCTCGCGCCTCGGCATCTGTGAGCTCCTTTTCTCGCTCCCCCTCATCAGGGGTTCGCATCGACCAGAACTCTGAGTACGAGGCTGACGGGTCTCTTGACCTGGACCTGCTGGAGTTTCATGTGATAGTGGATACTCTCATGGAGGCTTTCAACCAGACTTTGAAGGTTGACGAGGACTCTATCTCTGTCCCGGATCACGTGGTGTCCTTCAAGAGGACCAAATGTCCTCATAGGATGTTTGCCAACCATCCCGAGTTTCAGGACATAGTCCAGTGGCATAGGTAGAGGCCGGACATATGCTTCACAGGACAGAAGCCTCTTGAGGCAAGATACCCTTTTTCATCGGATCTGCGTAAGGAATGGGCTGAATCTCCTCCAGTTGAATCACCTGTATCTTGCCTGGCTTCCAAAATCCTCCTATTCTCACCAGATGGATCCTCGATTAAAAATCCCATGGACCGTCAGATAGAGAATCTTGCTCCCTCAGTTTTTGAAGCCTCAGGCTCTGCACTCTCCCCCTCTTTTACCACGGCATGGGTTCCCTCTTTTACCACGGTATGGGTTGCTAAAGCGATGGTCTCCTAGGTGGATACCCTGACAAAAACCATTCAGGACAATAACCTCCCCCCCGGAGGCAGCGGATCTGGTCAGTCAGATCTCCCTGGCCGGGGACTATTTGGTGCACGCTTCCCTGGATGCATTGCACTGGCAGCATCAAACGCCATCACCATCAGAAGGGCACTGTGGCTCAGGGAATGGCGAGCGGACTCTGCATCTAAAAAGTCCCTAACCTCTCTGCCTTTCCAGAGCGGTCATTTATTTGGAGAGAAGCTGGATCAGCTTATCTCTGACGCTACAGGAGGGAAAAGTAAATTCTTTCACCAGCAAAAGATCAGGCGACCCTTTCGCCATCAGCAACAGATTCGTTTACGGTCCTTTCGCAGCAATCCTGGTTGGTCCAGTACAACCTCCTGTTCCGGATCGGGGCGCTCTCCACATAGGGACAGGGATTCCTAGATTTAGTATAAGGCCAACCAGTCATGGAAGAGCTGACCCAAACAGCCCAGATCTAGGGGATCCAGGTCCCATGGATTTTCAGCTCAATGACTACTCCTGTTTCATCATGCCTGGCTCTCAGTCATTCACGACGAATGGGTCAGGGACCTAGTGTCCTCCGGATACAAAATAGAATTCTCTTCTCGCCCTCTGGCACGGTTCTTCCCCTCTCGACCCCTTAAAACAAAGGCGTGGGCACTGTCCTTTTACCGAGCCATCGATTTGCTACGTCAAGACGGGGTCATTATTCCAGTCCCAGAAAATGTGAGGTTCAATTTGTGTTTCCGAAGAAGGATGGAACGGTGCAGCCCATCCTGGACCTGAAACTTCTAAACAAGTTTGTCACGGTCCGGCACTTCAGGATGGAGTCCATCCGTTCTGTCATCACCTCGAAGTAGAAGGGGGAGTTCCTAGCATCCATCAACATCCAGAATGCTTACCTCCATATCCGGTCTTTCCCCCTCACCAGAAGTTCCTGCACTTCGCTGTTCGCGAGGAGCATTTCCACTTCACATCCTTGCCCTTCGGCCTCGCCACTACTCCCAGGGCTGGCTGATAAATTTAAACCAGTTTTTCCCGTTCCAGCTCAGCAGATATCCTTTTTAGGGATGATCCTGGACACCTCCCAAGGGATGGTGATTCTCCCTCGAGACAAGGTCTTAACCCTTTAGCAGGGAGCCCAGGCACTTTGTTGCACATCCCCTCATTCCATCTGATTCGGCATGGGGATCCTGGGCAAAATGGTGGCAGTGATGGAAGCTGTTCCGTTCACCCAGCTACACCTGCATCCTTTGCAGCATGCGCTTCTGGCAGCCTGGGACAGGAACCCATTCTCCCTCGATCGGCTGTGCCGTTTGTCCCCGTGGGTCAAGCAGACACTCAGGTGGTGGACGTTGCGGTCTTCCCTCAACCAGGGGAAATCCTTTCTTCCAGTTGAATGGCTGGTGTTCACTACCGACACCAGTCTTCTCAGCTGGTGGGCTGTCTTCCATCACCACACTGCCCAGGGGCGCTGGTCACCTCGGGAGTGGAGATTCAGGCGATCCGGTTATCACTGCGGCAATTCCATCATCTTCTGGTGGGTCGTCCCATCCGAATACAATCGGACAATGCCACGGCCGTGGCATATATCAACTGTCAAGGGGGCACCCACAGCAGAACAGCAATGCGCGAGGTGGTTCACATTCTCCGCTGGGTCAAGAGGAACCATTCGGTCATTTCAGCAGTTCACATCCTGGGCGTGGAAAACTGGGCAACAGACTTCCTCAGCCGACAGGGTCTCACCTCGGGAGGGTGGGCACTTCATCCGGAGGTCTTCCAACAGATCTGTCATCACTGGGGGACTCCGAACATGGATCTATTGGCTTCAAGAATAAACACCAAGGTGCCCGAGTTCATAGCTCGGTCTCGAGATCAAGAAGCCATTGGAGTGGATGCACTGGTTCTTCCGTGTCATCAGTTTCGTCTTCCGTACTTGTTTGCCCCGCTTCCATTACTTCAGAGGGTCATCAGGAAGATCAAGGCGGAGGGGTTTCCAGTGATCCTAGTCGCTCCGATCTGGCCACGCCGGGTGTGGTACGCAGAGTTGGTGCAGCTCGTCTTCGACGTTACCTGGCAACTACCGGATCGACCAGATCTGCTCTCCCAGGTTCCGATTTGCCACCAGAACTCAGGGTCCCTGTGTTTAATGGCTTGGCCTTTGAATCCTTGGTCCTAACCCAAGCTGGGTTCGCCCAACAGGTGGTTTCCACAATGATTAGCACCCAGAAGCCTACATCGGTACGCATCTATCACCGCACCTGGATAGCCTTTTTCGCATGGTGCAGAGACCACGGGCGTCCTCTTCTTGTTTTCTCCATCCCCACCATTTTGGACCGGCCTGGATCCAGGACTGGCCCTTACCTCCCTCAAGAGTAAGATCTCTGCCTTATCTGTTTCCTTCCAGCGCAGGCTTGCTTCCAAACTGAAAATGAGGACTTTAATTCAAGGGGTCTTCCATGTGGTACCCCCCCTATAGAATGCCATTGGATGCCTGGGACCTAAACTTGGTCCTGGGTGTTCTACAGGAGACTCCTTTCAAACTGCTGCAGGACGTCTTGCTGACCTATCTTTCTTGGAAGGTCACTTTTCTTGTGGCGGTGACGTTAATCAGGCTTGTCTCAGAGCTAGCCGCCCTGTCCTATTGAGCTCCTTTCCTAATTTTCCACCAGGACAAGGTGGTTCTCAGGCCGTCCCCATCTTTCTTGCCCAAGGTGGTCTCTTCCTTCCATCTTAACAAAAACATTGTCCTGACCTTGTTTTGCCCAGCACCAGTACACCATGTTGAGAGGGCTCTTCACACTCTGGATCTGGTGAAAGCTCTCAGAAGGTATGTCTCGCGGACGACGTCCTTCCATAAGTCGGACGCCTTTTTCGTTCTTCCTGAGGGTCACAGGAAGAGTCTAGCTGCTTCAAATTCCACAATAGCCAGGTGGATACGCTCGGCTATTCAGGAGTCCTATCATGTCAGAGGCAAGCCTATCCCAGCGGGGATTAAGGCACACCACTCGGTCGGTGGGCGCTTCTTGGGCCATATGTCACCAGACGTCGGCGAAACAGGTTTGCAAGGCTGTGACTTGGTCCAGTCTGCATACATTCTCAAAGCACTACAATATTCACCCTCAGGCTCCCGCGGATGCAGGCTTGGGCAGACGGATCTTGCAGGCGGCTGTAGCACATTTCTAGACAGTTGGTACATGGGGTTTGATCTGCTATGTCGGTTTTCCACCCAGGGACTGCTTTAGGACGTCCCATGGTCTTTTGTCCCTCAATTAGGCAAAGGAGAAACAGGGATTTTTGTGTACTCACCGTAAAATCCTTTTCTCCGAGCCACTCATTGGGAGACAAAGCACCCACCCTGTTAGCCTGAAGGCTTGTGCTTGTTCTTTGCTTTGACGTGTTGTACCCTTATTTGATGTTTATGATCTCCTACTGCTTTGTCACTGAACTGGTTTGACTGGAGCCAGCATGTGGGTGTATACTGCAGAGGAGGAGCTAAACTTTTTGTATTCACTTAGTGTCAGCCTCTTATTGGCAACAGCATATCACCCATGGTCCTGTGTCCCCCAATGAGTGGCTCGGAGAAAAGGATTTTACGGTGAGTACACAAAAATCCCTGTTTTATAATAAACTGCAGTCGGGCGCAATGATTTTCTGAAAGGGGCAACCCCTTATAACCTACACAGAGAACTCCATATATATGTATATGGGGTTACCGATCATCATAGATATATAGATTATGTGACAATAATGGTGACGTCCTATTCTGATATTTTATTCCCATTAATAAATGGATGACACGTGTATTGTAAAAACTGAAACCGGGACCGACCCAAAAATGGATCCAGCTTAAATTTTTCAATTTCACAAGGGGTAAAAGTAGAAAGTGAATCCCACAATTTGTTCCACAACTTCTTCAGAACATGGAAATAACCTTAATCTGGTCGGAAACTGGGCGTATGGCAGGATTGGGAAGGTAAGGAACACCATTTGACTTTAGGAGCCAAATTTCACTGACATAGTGAAGGGTTGCCAGTTGCAGAGCCCATGATGTGCTAAAAGAACAGAAACCATCATCTGAAAAGTGGTCCGATTTTGGAAATTACACCCTTCTGGGAATTCTACTGAACCCACAGGCGTTTTCCAGGAATGAGCAAATGTTGGATGTAGTAGAATGGAAATTGCAAATATGCCTACTTTGTGTGCAAAAACATCGGGGTTGATTTCTCAATATAGTTTAATTCTTAGAGATCACAAGCTTTGATAAATCTGTCTAAATTTATGACTTTCCAGCCGAAGTTTACACCACTTTTTTTAGTTATTGTGCCACAATTCTGGGTGTTTTTTTTCCGGTCCATTATTTTTAATGTTGGGCCACGCCACTTTTGTTGAGGCCATGACCCATTTTTCAACAAAAATTCAGGTCATGAAAGTTTTATGATGAAAATTAAGCCAGAATTCTGGCACTTTCATCTCCCCCATTGTGCCCAGCTTGAGCTTCTGGAGGCTCGTACCCCGTAAATTGTTTAAGTGGTCTCTCTAGCAGTAATATGGAGACTACTTATTTTTCAATTGACAGATGGCGGACCTGAGTTGGGGCTTGTTTTTTAACTGGAGCTGAAGTTAATTCATTAATACATTACGTCCATTGAAACATAAGGTGGGTGAGAAATTCTCCACGAACATCAGTCTATTTTTGTACTCTAGGTGCTGTATGGACCGGAGATAATAAAGCAGAATGGGAGTATCTTAAAATTTCTGTACCAATGTTACTATCTCTCAGTGTGGCCGGGATATCCTTTTGTGGAGGTAAATTAAACCATCGAGACCCAAAAAATGCTAGATAATTACATGACTTGGGATCTAATTAGGTTGATTAAAGACACGTCCAATCTCTCTCAGATCGAGCTGTTTGGCCGGGATCACACATGCGACGAAAACGTCTGTCGCTCGCATGTGAAATCCCAGCTCTGGTGCTGGCACTCGGGAGTGGAGTGCGCGACTGCATGTATTTCTATGCAGCCGCTCTCTCCACTCCCGAGTGCCGGCACCAGAGCTGGGATTTCACATGCGAGCGACAGACGTTTTCGTCGCATGTGTGATCCCGGCCAAACAGCTCGATCTGAGAGAGGGCAAAGTAGCTCTATGTACACAGGAAATTTGGACTGTTTACTAAGCTTAGAATTCTTTCCCTTACTTAACCCCTTCACACCCAGGAGATTTTAGCTTTTTCATTTTTTCCTCCCCTTTTTCCAAGAGCCATAACTTTTTTTTATTTTTCCATCCACATAGCTGCATAAGCTCTTGTTTCTTTTGCACGATGAGTTGTACTTTTGAATGACACCATTCATTTTATCATGTGATGCACTGGAAAGCGGAAAAATGAATTCCAAGTGTGAAGAAATTGAAAAAAAAGTGCAATTTCAGAATTTTTTTCTTACCATGTTGACTATACTATAACATGACCTGGCAATTTGATTTTCCAGGTCAGTACGATTACGCACATACCAAACATGTATTGTTTTTTTTTCATTTAGGTGGTGAAAAATTTTTGGGGAAATTTGTATATAAAAAAACACCTTTGCTTGTGTCACTATTTTCTGAAACCCGTAATGCTTTTAATAATCAGGATATAGTGCTGGGTGAGTTCTTATTTTTTGCCCACTGACCTGACATTTTATTCATACTATTTTGTGGTAGATATGATCTTTTGATCGCTTCTTATTGCATTTTATTCCAATATTGCGCTGGCCAAAAAACTTAATGGCTTCTTAACCCCTTAATGACATTGCCAATTTCCATTGATATGTTTCAATTTTTTCCTCCCCTTCCTCAAAGAGTCATAACTTTTTTATTTTTTCCACCCACATGGCCATATGAGGGCTTGTTTTTTTGTGGGACGATTTGTACTTTTGAATGACACCATTTATTTTACCACTTAGTATACTGAAAATTGGGGAAAAAAATCGTAATTGGGTAATTGTTTTTTTTCATTACAAATTTTGTAGTTCCCTGAGTAAAATTAAAAAAAAAACTTATTCTCCCCTGCTGCACCAGCACTGGACCAGTGGTGTCGGTGGCTCGCATGATATTGTCGGACGCCTCTCACACAGCCAAACCAGATCTCCGCTTTGCACTGACGAGGGGCAGTACCCCGAAACACAGTGTCTGCAAATTGAGATTCTGGTTTGGCTATTATCCTAGGTCATGTGACAAGGCTCTGTAAAGGGTCAACATTGACTTTTAGGATTGCTACCTTCCAATAGGTGGCATTAGAGTTCTATCTTTCTTCCTCTCTGAAGAGACAATTTGCATAATTAGCATATTTCCCAGAGGAGCATTGTGGCTTTAAGTCTCCTCATCTTGGCATGCTTAGCATGTTGATCTCCGCAAGGAGAAACGATACTCCTTGGATAATCACAAAAACATTCACATAGTGATACAGTAAAGATGTATATCTTTGTACCGTGTTAGCCAGTAGATAGAAAAATATTTAGAGTTGAGAGTCCTCAGTGGTTGATACCTTTTAATGGCTAACTGAAAAGATGGTAACAAATTGCAAGCTTTTGAGACTACTCAGGTCTCTTCATCAGGCAAAGACTAATACAAAATCTGAAGAATCACATATTTATACACAAAACACCACAGAAAAAATGCAATAGGTAAGACAAGTGACGTGAAGCAGAATAGTCATTATGGCAGAGGGATGAACATAAATATTGGAAGAGTTCATAGATAAGGAGTGTGAAAGTTTTATTGCCCTCTGATTGGGGTCTAGTAATGTTTTGTGATGTTTTCTGTGTAAAAAAAAAGGGTATCCTGTGAAAACATCACAAAACATTACCAGACTCCAATCAGAGGGCAATAAAACTTTCACACTCCTTATCTATGAACTCTTCCAATATTTATGTTCATCCCTCTGCCATAATGACTATTCTGCTTCACGTCACTTGTCTTACCTATTGCATTTTTTCTGTGCTGTTTTGTGTATAAATATGTGATTCTTCAGATTTTATATTAGTCTTTGCCTGATGAAGAGACCTGAGTAGTCTCGAAAGCTTGCAATTTGTTACCATCTTTTCAGTTAGCCATTAAAAGGTATCAACCACTGAGGACTCTCAACTCTAAATATTTCACATAGTGATAGTAATGCACAGTAGCATGAAGTATACTTTACCTATCAAAAAACGTGTTTCACATCAAGCTTCATCAGTGAGTGATTTTAGGCAATCACATTTCTTTATAGGTATGCTTCAATAGAAAGAAGTTTCTAGGATTCATTCTTCTTTGTTGTTATATTCCTCTAGCTGATGTAGGAGGCTTTGTTGGAGACCCAGACACAGAACTTCTTGTCCGATGGTACCAGGCTGGTTCCTTCCAACCTTTTTTTCGAGGTCACGCGATGCAAGGGACGCAGCGCAGGGAACCTTGGCTGTTTGGTGAAGACAACACTGCTATAATCCGGAAAGCAATAAGGGAACGCTACACTCTGCTTCCATTTTGGTATCTACTGTTTTATCGTGCACACATATCTGCTGAGCCAGTGATGAGGTGAGATTGATTATTCTTTACTTCAAGGGAATGTATTACCTATATTTGTTAATAAATACAACCAGATAATGACACATGTTTTTTTTTCTGATTGTAGTTTTTTATTCTATTTTTATACATGATTATGAGGGGCCATCTTGCCTGAGCTACTGTGAACAAGATTTACAGATATGTTTGGCAGCATATCGATCTCACTGATTTATATGGGACTGTTTTCTAGACATGCCATGTGACCTATGCAGAGGTCATTGTGAAAGGAGGGGGAGGACAGGAGCTTTGACCATTACCTACTGCTGGAAAATGTTTTCCAAAGAACATTAACTATCAGCCTAATGTCAGTTAATGATCAGTTAAAGATTTTTTTTTTCATACATATAAACAATCAGTGCCATGGAAAATTTCCTCCACAATGAAAATGATTTGTCACTTGCGGTCATTTTAAGCCATTTTTTTGCTTCCTTTTTTTTTGCCCTGTTGGATTAGTGCCAAGTATATTAAATTTTTGCACGACTTGCAATGAATATTTGCAACACAAATAGTTTTCTTATAATTAATGATGTAGCACATTTTCCAATTTGTGGCTTTTAAAAAACTAATGTTTAACCCCTTCTCGACATACAACATGTGCGACTGTATGGAGCAGATACAGAAACAGATGCCAGCTGTGCAAGGCTGTGTTCCCACATGAGCTTTTGGTGCATTTTGACACTTTGTATGTTTTCTCCATCAAAAAGGCAGTATCTTTCCAGCAAAGTGGATGTTATTTATATTAATCTCCTGCCCTCTGTGTGTCTTTTTAAAGGGAACCTGTCAGCAGGATTGTGCCCAGTAACCTACACACAGTGTCAGGTCGGCGCTGCTATACTAAATAAAATGATACCTTGGTTGATGAAATCCATCTTGTGGCTGTTTCTTAATCTTTATTTTCAGTTTTGTGTTAATGATATGCTTGTGCCCTAATGCGGGGTTCATGTATGTGGTGCTCTGATTAGATATTCATAATGCAGACTGCTGACAGGTCACTGATCCCTCACTGCCCCCTAGTTTACATAATGAATACCATCACGTGCTGAATAAAAAAAAAAACGCTTCTCCAGGCAGGTGGCATCCGTGACACCTGCACTGCAGCATAATCGGATGGTTACTGTGCACTTAATTCCTTTTGCAGATTTACTTGAGCCAGGAAAAAAAAAAGTCATTTTGAAAATGGCGCCCGCCGTGCCTGCGCAGTAGCAGCTATTGGTTTGTATAGAGATTCAATAGCTGTTGTTGCGCAGGTGCCAGCAGTGCCATATTGCTGGAGAAGAAAAAAAAATGTATTCCACCAAGATGGCGCCACATGCATAATAGCAGCTGTTGGCAATCTCCGAGAGATGCTAGTGTGCAGGGCAGCGCCATCTTGGAGGAGAACATTTTTTTTCTTCTACAGCAAGATGGCGCCGCCGGCGCCTGCGCAACGGCAGATATCGGATCTCTATACAAACCGATAGCTGCTATTGTACAGGCGTGGCAGGCGCCATTTTCAAATGGACTTTTTTCCTCGCTCAATTAAATCAGCAAAAGGGATTAAGTGCACAGTAACCATGCAATTATGCTGCAGCGCAGGTGCCACAGACACCACCTGTCTGCAGAAGTATTTTTTTTTATTCAGTACGTGATGGTATTCATTATGCAAACTAGGGGGCAGGTCAGTGAGGGATCAGTGACCTGTCAGCAGTCTGCATTATGAATATATAATCAGAGCATCACATATATGAACCCCGCCATATATGACAGCAGGTGGGGGCTTTTCAAACTATTACACCCATCATCCGACACCTACTGCCATCTTTCTGACTTTAATATAACTCTCATCATTCTCCTCTACCTGCGCCGATTGCTGGCAGAGCAGGAGAGAATGAGAGACGTCTTCAAAACCTGCCACCAGGGAACAGCGCAGCCATCCGTGTGGTAATGATGCGGCACACGATTGCCACACATGTGCCGCACATATTACACCCAAGGACACATGCACACACGGACACGGTTATCTCCGGTACTGGTTTTTCTGGTACTGGAAATATCAGGACGTGTGAAACTGGCCTTAGGCTGTGTGCCCATGGTGAGTTTTTTTTGTGAGTTTTTGATCCTGTGTATTTTTGCTGTGTTGTAAACGCAGTGTCTTAAACTAGGTTCCCATGATAAGATTTTGCTGAATTTTTGATGTTGAATATTTTCTGCACTATTTCTGGTATACGACAACCACCAGGTGGCATATCTGAGTCTAGTTTCCTGCGAGTTGTTACATGCACTCCTCAACATTGATATAGGAAAGATGTATATCTTTGTACCGTGTTAGCCAGTAGATAGAAAAATATTTAGACTTGAGAGTCCTCAGTGGTTGATACCTTTTAATGGCTAACTGAAAAGATGGTAACAAATTGCAAGCTTTCGAGACTACTCAGGTCTCTTCATCAGGCAAAGACTAAAACAAAAACTGAAGAATCACATATTTATATACACAAAAGGACACAGGAATAGTGCAATAGGTAAGACAAGTGACGTGAAGCAGAACTGTCATTATGCCAGAGGGATGAACATAAATATTGGAACAGTTCATAGATAAGGAGAGAAAGTTTTATTGCCCTCTGATTGGGGTCTGGTGTTGTGTTTTGATGCCCCTAGAAGGTCAGAGACGCAGATTCCTTAATTGATATAGAATGACATGAATCCGTGTGATATATTCATTCCAGCACTAAGAGTGTCAAAGGTCATCATAAGTTTGTATTCCCAAACCTTTCTATCTTTCTCAGATTTGAAGTTAGATTTTAATACTAGTAATTCCATATCCATCATGCTATGACCGGGCATACAAAAGTGTTTTGCCACAGGTAAATACATTCTTTTTTCTCTTATTGTGTGGCGATGAGAATTCATCCTTGTTCTCAGTTTTTGCCCGGTCTCCCCCACATACAGACCCCCAGTTGGACATTTAGTACATATAATTAGGTACACCACATTAGATGCAACATTGACATTTAAGATTAAGATGGCAAAGTTGTGGAATTATGGAAATCAAAACATTTACAACTAATGACGTTCCAGATCCATGAGAAGGGAGACAAGTCCAGAGATGCTGCAGGACATCGTAGCACCTTTAGACCATGCACTCAGCTGACAGTTGTCCTGAAAAAAAAAAAACTGTTCCTGGGACACTTTGGAGAAATGGCTGTATCACTTTGCTCCACAACCAAATCAATGTAACCCCAAGGTGTTAGTGTACTTGGAATGAAGACTAGGAAGGTCATAACATACATTATGCCACCCCTCACCTTAATCATGGCAGGAGGACCCATGTGATATTCCCTCATACAGATCCCAAGTCAACATCACAAGCAGCCTAAATGGCCACTGTGGTTACAAGACACTTGGCTTGTTGCCCAAACGCCTTTTGTTGGTTTGCACAGATACAGTTTGACATCTTGGGCTTGGTATCTGACTTTCAATTTCACTTGTAGTACAGAAAGGATCAGTCAAGAAACCAGTGGTACAGCCATTTTTCTTAGCGTCCTAAGAAACAGTTTTCAACACGACAACACATGTTGCTTGTGTAACTGAGAGCATCCTGTAGGCTTAAATGTGCAACCATGGTCTGCAGTGTCTCCGGACTTGTCTCCTATCGAGCATATCTGGGATATCATTGATTGGTAATTTTAAAAGTAGCTGCCAGCAGCAGATCTTGATGATTTCCAAAGTGCCTTCAGCATGACAGAACCTTCCTAAGACAATCATCACTAACCTCATTGATAGTAGCCCAGGCTGTCAGGTGGGGATTTCGGCGCTTGGCACTAATACTCCATACTGAATAAATCAAGATATATTACACATTTTGTTTCCTAGCTGTGAAAATATATGTGTGTGTGAGAGTCTATAATAAATATTCCTCTTTTTTTTCAACCAACAGGCCTTTGTGGGTTGAATTTCCCAAGTATCAGGATGCTTTTGGAGTAGATAAGCAGTACATGCTCGGTGAGACACCTACAAAGTCATATGTTGCAGTTATTACTTTAAACTTGAAAAAAAATGTCTGCAGGTATTAGATGCACAGTGCCTTAGAAAAAAAATATTCATGTTTTATTGTATTACTACTGGGATTTCAGATTTTGTAGAGGGGTTTTATAATTTTATTTAAACTGAAAAATGCAAAAAAAAAATTATGAAGAGAGAATGAATAATTAAATAAATACTCCTAGCAAAAATGGTATCACCTAATCCTTTCTAGATGTGTTGTTGTGTAGATGTATTAAAATGCTTACTGATGGCCATCTTCCCTGGTTTCCAATGTGACTCCTGTCCTCTTCAAGTTCACGTGAGTGCTCCTTTCCTTTGCCAGCTCACAGAGTGACCACTCTCTGGGGCAATGCTACCACCAGTGTAAAAACCGAAGATAAAAAACAAAATGAGCATATGCCCTGCTGTAAGTAAGTAAAAAGTAATAGGGCATATATATAACATTGGGTACTTAGTTTACACAGTTTTTTATTAAAAAAAAGGATAACAGCTATCTTACTGCGACAAGATGTACCCAATCGGGGCGGTCCTATACTGCCTCTAATTAGTGACAGTATAGGACCGTCCCTATTTGGGTACACTTTGTTATATTTACTATTACTTTTTATTTACTTACAGCAGGGTATATTCTCATTTTGTTTCTCTCTTAGGTTTTTTCTGATTAATGGCTAGTGTGAACATGCTTCTATACGTTGCATGCTTACCAACTTATACTCCAGCTCATTTTTCTTGGTCCCACCAATGTAAGCCTACGGAGACAGTCCACAAAGCTACATAGACTTACATTGTAAAAGCAAACGCTGATCCTCACATAAATCCCTGTGTGATCTGGCAAATCTGATTTGAAGTCACAAGACCTAAAAGAGATGCGTAGTCATGCTGGGAAACGGAGAAGACGGTGAACGGTAAGTATTTTGATGCACCATTACTACATGACATACATTTTTAGAAAAGACTAGAGGATGCACTTTTTTTGCTTGGACTGTTTTAAGACAACAAAAAGAGAAATTTAGTCAATATGCGCACGATGCATATTTGCTTGCAGAAATATCTGCAAGATTTATGCATCTCTTGGCAGAAAAACACAGAGGAAAATACGCACATTTTTGATGCATTTTTGCATGCGCTTTTTCATGCGTTTTTGTAAATCTGTAGAGCTAAATAAAGATATATTAAAAAAAAAAAGAATT
>VIAB01004966.1:16196-29346 GCA_009801035.1 Oophaga pumilio | reverse complement strand
CAGCGATCTCGCTAGCGAGATCGCTGTGTGAGACGGGGTCTTTACTTGTGGAAAATTCATGATGAATGGACATCACTTTTTGAAACACTTGGTGTCTTGGAATGCTCAAAAGCCTAAATATGAAATGAATGGGAACATTTTCATGTTCTGGGAGTGCTTTTATGGCACGTAGTGTGTGACACACACAATAGTTATTCTTTGCTTAGCAATGGATCCTACATTTTTAGCCCAGGACAGGCATGTCTGACATAAAAAAGTTAGGCTACGTGCCCATGATCCAGAATAGCAGTATTTTGGAAGCAGAGTATTTTCGCTGCTCCTAAAATGATGCGTTCTACATTGCAGGCACAGTGGATTTATAGAAATCTCATGCCCACTGTGCTTCTATTTAACGCTGCGTAAACTCACCCATGGTGCGGGTTTACAAGCCGCAGCATGTCAATCTCTGTAGAGGAGACGCCGGTCTGCATTGCACATTTTAAGCAATAGACTGTCATTAGATGAGGTTACACAAGTGCGGTAATTAGAAAGCAGCGTTTTGGATGCAGCGAAAATACGCTGCTATTCCTGATTGTGGGCGCATATCCGTGGGGTTCCATCAAAGAAATGTACATTTTGTTGGGATTGGTGGGAACACATAAATTGGCCAATTTGTGCGCTATGAACCTCAATTTTACAAGTATGGTAATTCAGTTTATATTTCATATATGTAATGTTTGCATATATATACTGTACACATATACACACGGTATACACACGGTATGCTGCTACACTGTTTGGTATGCATGCAAATTATTAACAGTTGGAGCTTAAGAAGAGGTAGTTATTGTGCTGCTTCAGTGCTTTTCTTTTAACCTGGTGACCCGGACATGCCTCTTCCTAGAACCTGATTTTCAGTTAGAGGAAATGCTGTAGCGTTGACGCTTAAAAAAACAATAAGCAGCTAAGCAAGGAAGTCAAACATTAAGGTGTCCAGCAGGAGTTGTTTTTGTTTTCTTTCTTTTCAGTGATTGAAAAATCAACTGTTCTTCCTGCTGGGAAAATACAGCCAGTTTGCCGTACACGACTGTCTTCACAATAGAAAATACATTTACTTCCTTATGTAAAATTTGGGCAGGAGGATTTTTTGGGTTCAGACTAAATCCCTTATTTCACATGAAGTGTGAAGTCATTACATCATACCTGGACAATTTAGACAATTGTATTCATTCAATTTACAACAGTTTTGGGAATATTACTGTATACAAGATAGGTCTATAAAGACATGGATTGATGGGTTTTGAGAAAATTAACTTATGTGGACTGGAAACAGTGCTTACTTCAACCACACCAAAAACCTTTGAGATGATCGGGTGTTACGCTTTGACTGTTCGTGATAGGAAAAGGGGCCCTGAACCGTCGCTAGGACTGGGGCCCTAACTATCCCTGCTCCCAAAGATACCTATAAAGGTGAGGAGGTTTGGCGCACCAGTCTTACTGTTCTCCTCTTATTCGCTAAGCTGTCCCCTCCCTATCCACCAGGAGAGCGGGACAGAAATGCTAGTGTATCAACACGTAACAAAGACAGGGATAACAGAAAGAAACAAACATACAAACACTCACCAAGCGTAGAGAGGTATATAGAGAAGGATAGTAATGTACCAATCAAATGGGAATAGGACAATGAGGAAAGCATACACCCAAAAACAGCACACAACAATCTCCAGTAGTAACAACAATCTCCAATTCAACACAGTGTCTCGAAGGAGCTAGGAAGCAAAGCTTTCACTGGCAAGGAAGAGAAGGTCTGGCCAGGTTTTATAAGGATAGGTAAAGACCAGATCAGAAGCAGCTGAAATGGAGCTGCATGTTTCTGACCAGCATAAAAAGGGTTGTTAATCTCTTCAGTACCAAAGAAAACCAAATTAATTTAATATGGGACACAAACCACACAGGCTAAATGGAAGATCTGTGATTCACAATATGTAGTGATCCTCTAACCCCAGGTATCCGTGGAGGATGTGACACACTCATCACAACTTGAATATCAATTGCAAACAAACCATGTTCTATATCAGTGTGTAACCTCACAAATACTCTTGTGACTAAATGGCCACATACACTAATGAGCAAAAAGGGTAACAATGTTTTGAACTTTTGACTTTTAGGCTCCATATCTCACCATCCACTACAGGTTTTAATGTGAGACTACTATCATTTTATAGACAATCATCTTGGCTATCTCATACATATAAATTTGACTTGCAACTATTTTGCATATGATTAGTTATGCAGATTCTTGTCATATCACTACATTGTTACTGTTTTGCTCCTAAAAATCTAAATTTTAATTTTTAATATTTTGTTAGTATTTTGTAAATCCACCTTTGGCTTTCAACACTGCCTGAATCCTTCTGGGCATGCTCTTGATCAGATTCAAGCATGTCTCAACCGAAATCTGCTCCCAGGTCTCGTCTACACACACTGTTCGACTCACTTTGGTATGTATATAGCTTTTTCTTCAACTCTATCCACAAGTGTTCAATTGGGTTGAGGTCTGAGTACTGTGGGGACCAAGCCACCAATGCATTGGCTCTCTGGACACAGCGACTATTTGATAAAGACTCGGGACGGGTCGAAACATCACGTTGCATGTCGCTTCTTTGTCCCCGTACCCAGCACCACGCTGATTTGATGTTTTTTTTTTGTACCAATAAAAACTCACGAATGTTAAAAATTTCCAAGTTCTCCATGTGAGTGTGGTTGAATTTTGCACATACTACTTACCTAGTTTAACAGCACCTCCATATCACGCTGAGTGTGCACCAAACATCTTTACGCTACTATTATGCACATCACAGAAGGTGAGGAAGGTGAGTTTCAATGCTCCTTTCATTTTGGTGTGGATGCCGTGTGGCGGCCATCGTTGCTGTGGCTTTGTGCTGGTGGGGCAGCGCGGTCTGGAGTCATGGAGACTCAGTCTTGCAGCTCGGGTGCTGTGGGGCAACAGGCCGTCTGCCCTGCTGGTGCATTAGCGCTGTGGCGGTGGTCGCCGCGCGGCTCCGCTCCATTAGGGTGGTCAGGACCCACTACGAGGTTTGCCGTGACGTGGCATTGGGCTTCATACAGTCTGATCAGAATGTTAAACTAAGAACCTCATGTTCAGTTACGTAAGTATTGCCTAGCGGCTTTACTGTAGATCAACGTGTGATTTTTGGATGTGCGGTTCATGCTCTTTTTTTTTTTCTTTTTGTGCAAGCATCATCCATATTATTAGCCACTACAATAAAGTATACAAAGAAATCAAGATAATCAAGGAATATATAGAGACATTGTATCAAAGATTCATAATAATTTATGCTTATCTTGTACAAATAACAAGCCTTAGAGCCAGAAAATCCATGTCTCATATTCCATATGTATAAATGAATTAAAGATGATCAGGGAATATATATAACAGATCAATGTAAAATATTAGATACAAAATGGTTACTACTTATCATGTCTTATACACATAACAAGCCTTATAGCTAAAGAATCCATGTCTTGTATCCAACATTCCGACGTGTTTCCCCCTCAAGGAAATGTGGTTCATCAGGGGATCAGAAAAAGTAAGTCAGCGTAATACCGGTGCTACAAAAGATACAAGGTGACACCACTGTACAGTACTGCGCATCATTAAAGAGGACCTTCCACCGCATGTTACACTGGCCATATCATAGAGCAGTTTGCAAAAGAAGAGTGCTTCAAAATTCCAGGTGAGAGGTGTAAGAAGCTTGTTGATGGTTATAGGAAGCGATTGATTGTAGTTATTTATTCCAAAGGATGTGCAACCAAATATTAAGTGGAGGGTGAAAACAATTTTGTGTGAAATTATCTCCAATTTGCCTTTTTCCCCATTTTTTGAATTGTTTCAATACACACAAAGGAAATAAACATGTGTATAACAAAATATGTAAATAGTCTTTTCAGAGAAGAGGACTAGAACTCTAGTGCCACCTATTGGAACTAGCGATCCTAAAAGTCAATACACACAGTGAAAATACAGGCCATGACCCCAGATGTTCCAAGGAACACATTCAATAATATGGAATGGGGCATGCAGGTGCGCTTGGATGCAAACAGTGGACATTTTCAACACCTGCTTTATAACTTCAATTTCTCATGAACCAAGGTATGTATAGTCCAAATTTCAGTACGATAGTCTCTTATAGACGTTACATCAATTTTTCAGGGTGAAGTAGTGAGTGAATCACCCTACACAATACGTAGCTTGTTTGTCTCTCAAAAAGTGAAATATTTGCAGATGCAAAGTTTACCATGGTAAAGTCAAACCTTGCAAAAACAGAGATCTCTGTGTTATTATCTTTCATTACACAGCACTGTTGTTTGAATGACAAATAGTGAACCTCAGACGCTACAGAATACAATCAGAAGCAGGATAGATGGAGGCTGCTTATCCCTCTCTGACTCATAAGGTTGCAAAGTACTGCACAAGGCTTCAGAACCACAGAACTCTTTTGTTACCAGCCCCATTGGTAGTGGTCTCTATCTTGTGTGCCCCACTGCAGATAGTAATTTAGGCATGCTTTGGTTCCTTGACTGTGCTTTGGTGTCTTGACTGTGATTGACTCTCTTACTGTGCTTTCACCCTTTGATTTTAATTTGGCCCCTTGACTGTGCTTTAGTGCTTTAACTGTGCTTTGGCCCTTTGTGTGTGCATTGGCCCTTTGACTGTACTTTAGTGCTTTAACTGTGCTTTGGCCCTTTGTGTGTGCTTTGGCCCCTTGACTGTGATTGACTCGTTTATTGTTCTTTGGCCCTTTCACTGTGCTTTGAACTGTGATTGACCCTTTTACTGTGCTTTGGCCCTTTGACTGTGATGACCTTTTTACTGTGCTTTGGCCATTTGACTGTGCTTTGGCTATGTTACTATGCTTGGGGCCTTTGAGTATGCTTTGGTGCTTTTATTGTGCTTTGGCAATTTGACTATGCTTTGACTCTGTGCTTTGACCCTCTGACTGTGTTTTGACACTTTGACTTTGCTTTGGCCCTTTGACTGTGCTTTGGCCCTTTCACTGTGTTTTGACCCTTTCACTGTGTTTTGACCCTTTGTGCTTTTTTGCTTTTACTGTGTTTTGGTTTCTTGACTGTGCACTGGTCCTTTGAGTGTGATTTGGCCTTTTGATTGTGCGTTGGCCTTTTGAGTGTGATTTCACCTTTGATTGTGTTTTTGACCTTTGAGTGAGATTTGGCCCTTGACTGTGATTTGGCCTTTGATTGTGCATTTGCCCTTTGAGTGTAATTTGGCCTCTTGATTGTGTTTTTGCTCTTTGAGTGTGATTTGGCCTTTTGATTGTACATTGGCTTTTGAGTGTAATTTGGCCTTTGTGTTTTTGCCCTTGGAGTATGATTTGGCCTTTGATTGGGCATTGGTCCTTTAAGTGTGATTTGGCCTTTCATTGTGTGTTAGCCCTTTAAGTGTGATTTGATCCTTGATTTTGCGTTGGCCCTTTGACTGTGATTTGAAATTTCTTGGACAAAAGCATTGTATAAGAGTATACTTGCAGACTGCAACTCTAATGACTACAGAAAATGGCAGGTATACCCAAATCTTATATTACTCAAAAGGTTTACAAAAAACGACTCTGAACACTATGGGGGAAATCATCAAAGCTTTTACACTACAAAACTGTGTTTTTTGGCATTTTCTGAAGTAATGTCGCCCAATTTGTTAGCAGCAGAAGCAGGATTGAGCGTGGCTATGTATGACCCTGAAATTCTAAAAAACTGCTGCCGGTTTTTATGCTAGAAAAGCTTCTCTAGGCACTGACTGGGTTAGCATTTCTGATGAGGTGAAATGGAGACCCCGCCACAGAGATGTCACGCCGAATTCATTATGTAGTGTGCACCTCTTAATGAACTCAGCACATCATACTTCAAGGAGTCGCTATTTAAGACTGGCATATGAAATGCCAGTCTTACTAAATCGTCCCCATTGTGCTGGGACAAGTGAGATGGCCACAACTTTATATGAAACATAAACATAATGGAAAACCTTAAACTTATGTCAATGCCCCCAAAATTTCACTCTTCTGCAAAGATTGCCTTGCATTGTCCGGAATGACACTGTAAGCAGGTTGCGGGATACAGTAACAGATAGAAGGCAGAGCAAGGGTTAACAAATTTAACAGTTTAATGTAACAGTGTATTAACTCCTCGCAGGGAGATAAATGGTTAAAGGGTAGATAGTAAGAACAAGTGCAGAACAATAGCAGTCCCATTATTAAAGTTATCGTGTCCTTTATGTTCCTCCACTGCAGATGATCCCTCAGGGGTTGCAGCACCGGCAACGGCTGGAAAGGTGTCCACAGTGGGGGTCCTTTGAGTGATGATCCGTCTTCTGGCAGCAGCGGTCGGTCTCCGGTACCTTCCACTGAGCCCCTAGTCCAAGTACTTGTGCGGCCAAAGCAAACCAGGCCGCAACACTCTCGGAGTTGAACGTGAACTGACGTCCAGCAAATGGCAGAGAAGGCAGCAAATGAGTGTCTGGTACTTGGCCTTCTCTCCTCCGCGCGTCTGCAGTACTCAGTCTCTGGGTGCACGGCACCTGTCTCTCCCTCGGCTCCTCTGGTAATCACAGGAGCTGACAAATGCAGCCTGTCACAGCGCCGGTGCTCAGGAGGCGGTGCGCGTTGCTCACCCTGCTGCAAGCTGCCTGTTTGTGCCAAACTGCCTGTCACTGCGAGCGCTTTTACTTTTATCATGCCCCTCCTACCCGGGTCATAAGGTTGGTTCGGTCCCTCATTTCTTCACCCAGGAAACATGGGAGGCAGCCTTACCAGTTCTGGACCAAGCTCGGCACAGGTACCCGCAGCCCCGTCTTCCTCCTTACACCACAACTGGGGACAGCAGGCTTGTGGTCATCTATATGTTTCCACTAGAGCACAGAAAAACTACCACATGGGAGACAGTGTACCCTCTACGCTGGCCTCCAACCATCCCCACCTGACAGAATCATAGCTTTCTTTTGGCCATCTTGGAGACTCAACAGAAAAATATCTAACCCTCTCAGATGAAGGTGCACCGCAACCTGGAGCAACAAGTTACCGTCATTTCTTAATTCCCTGTATCTACTAGTCACCCCTAGTAGGTGTCGTACAAGGTGAGCAAGCACACAACTCTTTTCAAAGCAATTGGATTTCTGACACCCAGTCAAACTCTATGTAGTAATGCCTCCAACTATACAATAAGAGTCCTAAAAAAATTCTTGAAAATTACTTATGAGTGCTGTGAACACCCCAATTTTCAGCTTGCCATGATCAATTCTACCAACATGTATTATAAGAATTACATTATCTGGGAACTATTTACTTATCAATACAAGTTCAGGAAACACCAATGTACATTAGAGACCATAACCCTTTTCCAATTTTTCCCTGTACAGTTGCCGAGAGCGGTAGTCATGACCGAACTTCAGTCCGGTTACACTCTGGCACTTTACAGGAAAACAGTGTCCCACTCCCAGTGTGCTGGAGGTGTCGTACACAACTCAGGGTACACCAAGATCATTGCAACAAGCAAATGTTTACTGGTCAGTTCAAGTTCATCAAGTTGTAACATGTGGGCTTAGGGCACAGCACTGCATATTCCTTACTTCCTTAGCACCACACATCTTCAGCGCTACCACTTGCTCCTTTTGGACTATCCTTAAGTCCACTAACTCCGTCAGCCCCAGAAACTTTCTGTCCAGTTCCTTAGTAGACCAGGGACTAGCCACCTACCATTCACAAGATTCCATGTCCATCTTTCCATGTACACCAGAGGACACGATGCACCCATCAGTCCCCACACTATGTCTTGGGCTCCTGACATTACCGGAATGTCTTTAAAGGGTTATTAGTACGGACTTCCACTGCCTTGAATGATTAGTACATGCTGGCCCTAGCAGCCTACTGTTCTTGACCTTGTCACTGTACTTCCCTATCTATATCTAACAACTACCACGAAGTCAGTCCCTTTTCTAACCTCACTAACCCCCTCTCACTGTAGGCTTGCCTCAAGTATTAACTATATCTTATATCAGTATATATTAAGACTAGTCTTAATCAGTCCTATTCTTACCCTATGCACATTCTGCACTATACACTACTCACATTGTATGTGAAATCTTCCCATTACTTAAACACTGCACATTACCATAACACAATACATGGCAATTCACATGACACAATACATGTATGAAACCGCAAGACACTATACACACTACGCGATTGTCATCTTCAGGGAGAGAAACAATAACACAGTCCATGCCCTCACACCTCAGTAGAAGGAGTTCACAGCATCAAACTACAAGCACAAAGCCGTGTTCTTTGCTCAGCCTAATGAACTAAAGAATGCCCAATGATCCATGCTATTTGAAGACCAAACAAACCTGAAAAACATGAACACGGAAGACCTTAATGAAACGGAAAAATCATTCACCCTACCACTCAATCTGTAAATAAATCCAGTCCGATGCAAGGTTTCTTTCCCTAAACCTCAATAACATGTTATTGTTGCAACATATAAAAGGGTGTGAACCAAGCAACAACTCATCTAGTCATATGGTGAGAGGAGAATCTAATTCATATACTAAGAAATATCTGCCTGTTGATTGCATTCTGGAAAAATTACCAACTATACCAACCGGGAACATGTCTGTCTCCATCTAAAAAACTATTTTTTGTTGTGTTTTTTCTACTGCTTTTTTATGCAAAGTAAACGCTGCTTTTTACAGTATCAGCAAAAGCTATGAGATTTCAGAAATCTGATGTACACACATTGGTTTTATTTCCCTGACTGATTTGGAAAACTGATGTTTTTTTAATCAGCAGCTGGTCAATTATTTCAGCATTTTTGCAAAGTTTTTTCATTGTAGAAAGCAATGAGAATGTGCAAAAATGCTGGAAAAAGATTTTGCTGTGTTTTTGGTAAATAAAACTAACTTTATTAAACATGTACTGTAGATAAATGTCACTTGTAATCTGCACCAAAACCTGCTTTTTGAAAGCAGCTTCTTAAGCATGTCAAACTGAATCAATCTAAAAAAGGGGAGAAGAAAAAGACATGTAAGGCTGGTTTCACATTTGCGTCTATGCGCCCTGTGTTTCATCTGCATTGATATGCATGCGTCATGCGTACCTATCTTTACATGATGTACACATGGACAGGCGTTTGCATGCATTCTCTTGCGGATACTTACGCATGCGTCGTTTCGAGGTGTGCGGCGAGGTCCGGTGAACGCAACATGTCGCATATTTTGAAGCGACAAAAATGCGGCAAATATGCGCAGTCATGCGCATGTGGATGAGTGCGTAAAAAAACGCATTACTGTCTATGGGAACGCAAGCATACGCAATGACATGCGTACGCTTGCGTTCGATGCGCATGCGTACAACAGACTGAAATGAACTGGTTTGTCACACCCAAAACAAAGCTGTATAAATCAAAGAGGGTGTGGGCACTGGAAATCCAGTACTCTCTTATCTCTGGAACTGATAGGAGCTGCTCTGAAGACTGCTTTGTTGAAGACTCTGGATTTCACTCAGGATGTGAGTATATACAAGCTCTGAGAATGTCTGTCTCTCTCTCTCTCTCACTGCAGTCTGTACTCACTTCTGTCTCTCTTGCAGACTTCTTCAAAGATGTCCTCAAGCGAACAGCATAATTCCTCCCACAGTGGACAGGAGACTGATGAAGTGAGTACATTTGCTACAGATTGGTAAGTATTGACTGTCAATGTGACACATGTGGTAAAATCATGTATTATCTTTACAGGACAGTTCCAGTGCGGCATTTCAGGAGCAGACTCAGGCCCAAGTTCAGGTGGCAAGACGGTGTGTAAGTATTCTTGAGTGTTATTGTGGAATGTTAATGTTTTTCTTTGATTTCTAGGTTGCACATTGTTCTTTACAAGAATATTAATGTTTTTCTTTGCTTTCTAGGTTCCACAGCGTGAAGTAACCATCGGTAACGACCTCATCATCCTGGTGCAGGAGCTAGTTCCGTTGTGGGACACCTGGGATCAGCAGCACTCGGACACTGTGGTTATTCGGCGGCTATGAGATGAAGTGGCCAGAGTGCTGTTGGATGACTGGGACAGAGCCAAGCAACAAGTCAGAAAGGCTTTTTGTATTTCAATGTGGTGTGATGCGGCAGTGAACCTGTGTTGCATTGTTTTACAATTTTTTTTTTTTGCACATTGAAGAAAGTAAGAATTCGTTGGCGTTCGATGAAGGATCGCTTCAATAAGGACCTAAGAGATAAGATCCAAATTCGAAGTGGTGTTGCTTCAAAGATCAGCAAATACAAATACCATCACCTGCTGTCCTTCCTGAGGCCTGCGGTTTGTCATTGAACGTAAGCATTTTTATGTTGTATTCCATCTGAATTTTTCTATTCCACAGGATTTGTTGATATGATTACTTCTATTCCACAGGATATGTTGGCGCTTTTAAAATTTTTATTTTTTGGTACTAATGTTTTTTTCTTTTCTACACAGAACCTGGAGCAGCACCACCGAACCAGGATCGTCCTAGGTTGGAGCCGCCCTTCATCGACCAGACACCCAACAGTCCCAGTCATCTGGCAGCACTGCAGCGTGTGGGCCTGCTTTACAGTCTGGATAACAGGCAGCTGGTCCTTCAGTTCTTCCCCTGTCACAGTCCTCTGCCACTGTTTTTTGGGGTCTTACCAGCGGCAGAAGGCCTGTGACAGGCCACTCGTGCCCGAGTTTATTCACTTAGGCTCAGTCATCCAGAATGGCCGCAAGGCAGTTGGAGACAGATTGGAAAGTGGGTTCACACATCTGGCCACACTTTTCCAGGATGTCCACCGACGCCTTGACCACATGGAGACCGGCACAACATTTTTTTAATGCTATAGAGCGGGGCATGTCGGAACACCTTACACCTGATCTCCAGCTAACTGTGATGCAGGCCTGCAAAGTTGCTTATGTTCAGGCTATGCAGCAGACGCTTAACGCAGACACCCATGGCATTTCCGGCTGTTCCACCACTAAGCAGATTCACCACGATTCAGAGTCCATCTGCACACCTATCTGCTGCCGCCACCATGCCGAGTACAGCTGCACACCTGTCTGCTGCTGCCACCATGCAGAGTACAGCTGCACACCAGGTTACCGCCACCACCATGACGAGTACAGATGCACAACCTTCTTCCTCCACCACCATGCCTATCCCTGCTGGACGCCATGCTCTTGCCACCACTCCCACCCTCTCAAAGAAAAAAAAGAGCAAACAGCTGCACGGTACCAGGAAGACTAGGGGCAGCAAATGTACCCCCAAAACTGTCGAACCACCCTCACCTTCCAATCTGTCTCTTTTTTCTAGTTTGTCTCTCCCTAGTGTTTCTACTCCCATCCCTGACCTCCCAGACCCCACACATTTTGTAGTCCCTTCCCCAGGATCCCCTTCATCATCCACACGTGGTAGCCAGTCATCCAAGCTCCACACCCCCCAGGTCCATATGTCACCCTCTTACAATCCCCCAAGTTAATTTTTCTTTTTTGTTAAATAAAACTGTACTTTTGTTTTCACAATCACTTTTTCTTCTTTGTGTATTTATGCACCATCGCCACAAACACACACTTATGTGCCGTCGCCACAAACACACACTTATGCGCTGTCGCCGCAAACACACACTTGTGTGTATTGTATTATTGAGGGAACTTGGAACAGGGGTTTAGCTAGAGATGTTTTACTATTTACAGGAAACATTAAAGGTAAATAACATTACAGGTACATTTTAACAATCAAAGGTACATAACATTACAGGTACATTTTAGCAGATTACACCATTTGGTCTTGCCATGAAACACGTCCAATGTCAGAAGCAAAGTAGGCAGCAAATTTATCCCTCATTTGGGCAATTTCCACTGTAGTCCTCAGAGGGTGACCTTGGTAATCTGGCAATGTGATAGCAACAGGTTCATCAAGTTTGAAGTAGGGTTTTTCTTTATCCATGATGTAGTTGTGCCGAACAAAGCAAGTTTTTACAACCTCATCATTGGTCTCAGTTTTTAGATTGATGGGTGTCCCCAAAATGCATCATTTAGATGCCAGCAAACCAAAGGCACACTCCACAGTTCTTCGTGCCCTTGTCAGTCGGTAGTTAAAAATCCGTTGGGTGTGATTCAAGTCCTACTTGAATACGGTTTCATGAGGTTGGCACACATTTGAAAGGCCTCATCCCCAACAACAAACGGCACTGGTGGTCTTCAGTGTTGGGAAGAGGGCGTGGCTGTGGAAAATTAAATTCATTACGATACAAACATCGGCCCATGGAAGAGTTTTTAAAAGTCTGTGAGTCATTTCCTCGTCCAAATGAGCCAATGTCCATGGCAACAAATCTACAGTGAGCATCTGCAATAGCCGTTAGCACAATAGAAAAATATTTCTTGTAATTGAAGTACTCGGATCCAGTTCCAGCAGGTTTCCTAATCCGAATTTAGATGCATTTTGCAGCCACAGTTCAGTTGTGGGTCGGGGGAGGAATTCCTCATGCAGAGCTTCACATATAGCACAACATGTTTCTCCAATCCCAGAGAGCGTGGACACTCCAATCCTGAATTGGAAATGTAAAGATAATGTCTCTCCGGTAGCCAGGAATCTGGGGAACAGAAAATGAGAAACAAAAATCAGTACACTGCTTAGGGTTAGGGATAGGGTTATGGATAGGGTTAGGGTTATTAGTGACAGGAGTTTCTTTTTCAACATTATGTACCTCAAGGTGACCAACAGACGCTCCTCAGCAGGAATGGATTGATGTAGATATGTCCTGCATGGTGATGGATCCTCGTACATGTTGCAGCAACTCATCAAAGCTCTGTTGTGACAGCCTCGTGTAGTTGAAAAACTTCTGAGGGTTTGCACGGAGCTCTGTGTACAAGGAGTGGTAGGGTCCACGGCTCTTTCTGACTTCAACAATGGGGTGTTGCCAGTAGCGATGCCGACATCTTCTCTGTCTTTCTCTTTTTCTTTCTTCATAACAAGCAACAGCAAATGAATAAGCCAAGTTCAAATCCAAATCCAGATTACGAGATAAGCTCTCCATGTGAAAGATCCATCTTGCAGCTGGATACAACAGCAAAAGATGAGGATTTCATCTG
>VIAB01004964.1:72751-98845 GCA_009801035.1 Oophaga pumilio | reverse complement strand
TTTTTTTTGGCATTACATTAGGGTATTTATGTAGGACTAGGTTAATATTTATTTATGAATTTTACCATGATAGATGATCATTTATTATTATTGCCATTTTTGTCCCTACATATTTAGTAATTTTTTTTGCGTTGTCCCCATATTGTTTTATTCATTTGCATTTGTTTTTTGTTGTGTTGTGTCTTGTTATATCTATGTGTGCAGGTACCTTTTTAACAGTGCCATTTTTTTGCCAATTAATTCTAATAAAGGCATTGTTTAGTTATTCAATATTACTGTCCCTTCCCTTTATATATTGGGTATTTTAATATTCATTTTTTAATTCCTTCTTGAAACCCATCCAAGTTTTGGGTTCATCTATTTTTGAGTGGTTGTTCACTCTTGTTGGTTGGACGCATGGATTTTTTATAACATGGTTTTACATATATAATTTTTTACATTATGGGTATAATGTCTATATTAGCATAGATTATTATTTTGCTATTTCTATTACGCCATTTTTGGTTTGATTGTCTCCTTGATCTTGAACCTGACCCAAACAGGGATCCCTTACTTCTCCCCCCTTTGTGGTCGGTTCCTCTAGTGGATTTCCCCTGGCCCTTATAATCGGACTGTCTTCGAGATGGCACAGGCTTCCGAAAGGACTGAGTCCTTCTAAACCTATCTTACGCTTTCTCTAAGATATCGTCCAGGGTCGGCCCAAACACCCTTAACCCTGAGAAGGGAATGGAGCATAATTTATTCTTAGAGGTGTAATCTCCATACCAGGTCTTCATCCAGATAGCTCTATGGGCCATGTTAGACGAGCTATTTCTAGTCGAGAACCTTACTGATTCGGCGGATGTATCCACCAAAAAATCTGTGACCGACTTCATCAGTGGGAAGGAGGCTATGATATCTTCCCTATGAGTTTTACTATTCAAGTACTCCTCCTGTTGCACCATCCTTAGAAACATAGACCTGGCAACTGAAGTGGCAGCTATAGTTTGTAGATTGTCAAAGAGCAAGTTAGATGAGAGGTGGGAGGAAAGTTCAGTATGGATGTGCTGCTCCAGGGGTTTTGAAGCGAATGGGAGCAGCGATATTGGGCGATAGCTGGACATAGCGGTTGGGTCGATGGTTGGCTTTTTAAGGAAAGGCGTGATTGTGTTATGTTTGAAAGCAGAAGGGAACATACCAGAAGTTAGTGATAGGTTGAAGAGGTGGGTTAGGGATGGGATAAGAGTGGTGGTGAGGTTGGGGAGGAGATAGGATGGGATGGGGTCAAGTGCACAGGTGGTGAGGTGTGATTTGGAGAGGAGACAATTAGGCTCCCCTTCAGTGATGTTGGAGAGGGAGGTTATAGGGATTGGGCATTGGTCTGGTATACAAAGGGGTTGTGGTGGTTGAACAATGAAGAATTACCTTGTTTGTTCAATCTTATTTTTGAAGTGTGTGGCAAAGTCCTCAGCAGAGATGAAGGAGGTTGGAGGGGGCAGTGGTGGGCGGAGAAGGGCGTTAAAAGTTTTGAATAACTGTTTGGGGTTGTAGGATAGGGAAGATACCAGGGTTGTGAAGTAGGCCTGTTTAGCAAAGGTGAGGGCAGATTTGAAAGCGAGCGTTGCCTGTTTGAATGCAGTGAAATCGTCTTGCGAATTTGTTTTCTTCTAACGCTGCTCTGTAACCCTGGACACTTTTTGGAGCTTTTTAGTGGTGTTATTGTGCCAGGGTTGTCTGTTGATACGTCGTACTCTGCCATGGATGAGAGGGGCGACCGCGTCAATAGCTGATGTGAGAGTGGCATTGTAGAAAGCAGTGGCACTGTCTGTGTCGTGGAGTGAGGATATGGATGCCAGTGGTAGAATAGAGTCAGAGAGCGTGCGGGTGTTTAAGAGTGCAAGGTTTCTGCGGGGGGTACGCATGTTGCTGGATATAGGTGACAGGTGAGGAGGACAGGGATGTGTCTGTTGCTGAGGCAAAGACACAACCATGTCTGTTTCCGGGGCAAGGAGTGTGGGTGAAATGGAGTCCGCCGTGTGAGGGTAGCCAAGGCCGTAGTCGTGGCTGACAATGGTTGCTCAATCACGCCCTGGTCTCCCACCACATAAACACAATGACCCCTTTGTAGTGTACCTTGCTTCCTGCTTTCTGTTCCCTCAGGGTCCTCTCGGATCTGCTGAGGATTTCCTTCGGGCTGCTTCATACAAAGAGAGACAGAGTCCAGTTCCAACTTAAAACAAATGATTTTACTTGGTTCCATTCTCAGTCACAGACACATCATAGGGATCATCACAGAGTACATCCTTGTCTTTCCTTGTGCTTTCCCTCACTTCTTCTGGGATGTCCCAGGGTCCGGTACCCCATCATTCCTTCTGGCCAGCCTAACTATCTTCACGAGTTCCCCTGTCCATTTTGCCCCAGACAAGAGGGCATCAGCCCACGTAGCTGGCTGCCACATATTGGAGCTGCCATGCATTCCGTTCTGCTGTGACCTTAGATCCACAGGGCCTGGAAGACTGAGCCCCTTACTTAACATTGCGTGGCCAACTGCCCTGTCCGGGCTCTCAGGCCCCACTAACTGAAATGCAGGAAATTCTCTGCCTTACCCACAGTTTTCCTCTCCTAGGTTTTAACTAGTTCCTATCTTACTGCTCTTTTGGCCCTAATGTGCCCCATCTAGTGGGCTAAACTATTCACTACACTCTCCCTATATACAATATACACATAGCAGCATTCAGGAACACAATATATGCAGAGTAGAACATTCACATTTATCAACGTTTAATCGGGATGTGTTTGGGGAATAAGTCAGTCTCTGTAACCCCTTACACTCCTCCTTTAAGAATGGTCATCCCCGACCATATAGTACCTAAAACTTTAATATGTACAAAGCAATACTCCATGCAGGGAGGTGAACTAGATATAACATTTTTAGCTCAACGTGAGAAAAGTCCATTAATGCTGCATAAAAGTCCATTTTTTTCTTACTCTAACAGGTGCCTGGTGCACAGTCCTCCAGGTAGCATGAGTTCATTGCACCCCTGTCCCGTATGTCTACAGGACCCGAGCATAAATACAAAATCAACTTGACTTGCTCATCAGGTCCTTAGTCCTTGGGGCTTCCCCCCTCCTTTGTTCTGAGTACGGTCCCTGGAGAACCATGGGTGTTGCATTTTTTCCTAAAAGTAAAGTTAAAGTTACATATACTACAGCACAGTCCTCTTTAGCAACTACACCCAGTCCGTTCCCAGTCCACGGGCACATTCCCCGCGGGGTCAAAGTCCTGCCATCCAGCAGGTGTGTGTATGTGTCTGAGGTGACAATGCCTCTTTAAGGAGTCTATATTTTTTGCACTTTTAGAAATAAAACACAAAAACATATGGAGTTCTGTAAATTTAAAATTACTTAGAGTAACTGCTGTTATTATTATTTTTTTTTTATAAATCAATAGTACACCTGAAAATGAGAAATATTGTAATATATTGTATCTTATAAGAGAAATCTGATTCCTTCTCCTGGACTGATACTGTATTCTTAAAATTCTCAGTTCAGGGGTAAAATCTGTATTCAGTGAGTAATGATTTTCTCATTAATGAGATAGAAGATTACAGTTGGTGGTCATACACTTCTCTGGACAGCTGTAACTGTTGTTTCAGGAGAATGTCTGTTGTTGCAGCAGTATGTCTGTGTCGGCCTCTAGCTCCTCTTCTCTCCATGGAATTTTAAAAGCACCAACTGCCATCTCCTATCTTATTAATGGGAAAATCTGTCCTCACTGAATACAAATTTTATCCCAGGATTAAAAGTGTAAGGAGATTACTACTCCTATCCTCCTCCAATTGTTCTACACGGCGGGATCTTGAAACCTGAGAGTACTGTAGCTGCTGTTACACCTTGATTCCTCAGTTGTGGGTTAAACAACCCAAAAGGTTAGCAATTGCTATACCTCTCACCAAGACCAATTTCTCCACCAGATAAGACCCTATTGCACTTAATGTCTCCCCCACTTTCTTGAAGATTTCTCTGGTTCTAGATTTTTCAAAGTTTCTTATTTTCATGTGTTCTATAGATTTATGAAATAAAATTTAAAACGACGGTTACTCTTTAGCATCACAATTTTGTTTTATTATCACATTATCACAGGATAATGATAAAGTCTTGCCTACATAAACTCTCATGCAACATGCTTTTTGGGTCTAATATACTGGATGCAGTGTGTCCATTTATAGCTATTTAGTGTCTTTACGATCAATATCTTCACCTATTGATATGAACTTTTACTGTTACAGAATTTTTTTTAATGAAACAGTATGAAAATAAAATTAGTATAGTAAAGCTGGATTTACACACTGTGGTAGATCACCTCAATCAGCTGTACACGGATGTAGACACGGGAACACTGTCTCTTTAAGCTCTTCACTGGTTTATTGTATATGCGGCATAAACCATGGTGAAGTAAAAAATAAACACAACTCTTTGGACCAACACAGGAAAAACAAAACAAAGTGGTAACACAAAGCACAGTCCTTGTGATAGTGGGGTGCTCAGGGTTAGCAAAACACACTGTTCAAGTTGGCACAAACACAAATACTTCTCTAGAGTTAGCCTCTCCAGACACACTGAACTCTGATTGCCTCAGGAGGCCGACTATTTAAACCCCAGACCACACCCTGGAGTGGAGATAAGGTGGACAACCTCCCACCCGCTCTATGGTTGTCCACAAAAATCCAGCACTTAAAATGGCTGATTAACCCCTCTCAACATGTAGTGTACTGGAGTAAACTGGAGAAAACTTCTGGGTTTGAAATCACTGAAGCTAATAGTCTCAGTGAAACATATCTCCCCTCCAGTACTTTGCCTGTGACTTTGTCACAACACACACATTTCTGAAATTTTTGACTAATCTTACGTATTATTTAATTGGTCCAAGTTGGCTGTTTACAGACATGGAAAATTTCTTAGGCTACAACGAGTTTTTACCTTCGTTTGTTATGATCGTCCTGCAATAAAACCTACCACTTGTAACAGAGTTATCATAAATACATTTTTTAAATGATAAAAACAAAATAAAAGCAATCACCTGCACTAAAAGATCAGAGACTGTACCTCAAAGGGATTGAAATAAGGTGCCACCTAATGAGTGTGCCTTGAATAATGGATACAAGATGTCAACACTTTAAATGGAGTGGCTGCCACTAAGAAAAACATAATGAGAATATGTTAGTGCTATTGCACAAAAGGTAGCTGGCTATCCAATACCAAGTCTGATTAATGCAGATTAATACAACAATAGATTGATACAATAATGGAATATTGATGAGACAGTGAAAAAAGGACTCCTTTATTAGCTGTCTGACCATCTATGTATAGACAGTGTTGCTCAGTAGGGAAACAATATATAGAACAGCACTTACTTGTTAATCATCTGTGGTAAAGTGGACGGTGCGGTCTTGGTAGGTTTAACGTGCCTGCATATATGGTACGAACGTGCAGGACACAGAAGCTATGCAGCTGGCCGCACAGTGCAGAGCTAGCGTGTGCTTAATGGCTGCGGTAGGCAGGGACGCTGGGTTGTGGATTCAGGGATCCTGCTGCCTGCCGCGTGTAGTGCTGACGGCGAAGGACCGTCGCTAGGTAACGTGATAACACACGCATCTCATACGCTCTGGCCGGAAGCAGTGTGGAGGACACGATGTGCAAGGAAAGAGGGGGCAGAGCTACTGTGACGTTACAATGCTAAGGACGGAAGTGCACATAGGACAAAAAACCAACGCGTTTCGAGGAGCGTCTGACGAAGAGGAGAGATGCTCCTCGAAGCGCGTTGTTTTTTTGTTAATATTGTAAATAAGGGCTAAATAATGGTAAATTATCCAGTCATGTACCTCTGCATTAAATAATATCAGATATTAGTTTAGCAATGAAATTCAGAATAAGTGAAAATCAATGACTACAATGGTGTGTTAAAGTAAAGGCTTGATTAACATCATGGAAATAAAGAGGTATTTGAAAAGTCAGGATGACGGTCATAGGTTATTAGCAAAATGGAGGGAACAGGTCTAATGGCTTAAAATATGAACAGGAGTAGGGAAGCTGCAAACACTGCATTTTCACTCCCAGACTAAGGCAATATGCTAAAACGCGCGTCGGAGTTAGGCTCCTCATCCTGCAGGAGTTATTTGTACTCTCTTGTTTTGTTTTTTGTTTTCTGCACTCCTGCCTCTATATGATTCTGTATTGCGGTTAGACACTATATGACAGGCAACAAACAGAATTAATAGTGTGATAACTAATAACTACGTATCAACTTACTTATAAGTCTATAGTCCTACAAAAGAAAAGGGCGTAATAGCCCTCAAAAGAAATGTACAAAGTGAGATGAGACAGGACAATTTAAATAAAGTGCAAAAAATATTTATTAATGTAATTCAATCACATAAATAATACTTATAAGTCTGTAGCACTTGCTATATATGACTACAACATAAATGGCTGCACATCCAGTTGGAAGAATGTCTCAAGTGGGGTACCACAGGGCTCTGTCCTGGGCCCTGTATTGTTTAACATCTTTATCAATGATTTAGATGAAGAAATTGAGGATAAGCTGATTAAATTTGCTGATGACACAAAGCTAGGAAGGATAGCTAATACTAGAGAAGAGAGAGAGAGGATTCAAAAATATATAAATAAGCTGGAGCAGTGAGCAGCAACTAACAGAATGGTTTTTAACAGGGAAAAATGCAAAGTACTACATCTGGGCAATAAAAATGAAAAATGCATATACAGAATGCGAGGAATAGGACTAAGCAACAGCACATGTGAAAAAGACTTGGGTATACTAATAGATCACAGACTGAACATGAGTCAACAGTGTGATGCAGCAGCAAAAAAGGCAAATACAATTAAAGGATGTATTAACAGAAGCATACACTCTAGATCACATGAAGTCATTATTGCCCGCTACTCCTCTTTGGTCAGACCTCATCTGGAATACTGTGTCCAGTTTTGGGCACCACATTTTAAAAAAGACATCAACAAACTGGAGCAAGTTCAGAGAAGAGCTACCAGAATGGTGACCGGTCTGCATACCATGTCCTATGAGGAACGGTTGCAGGATTTGGGAATGTTTAGCTTGCAAAAGAGAAGACTGAGAGGAGACTGTCTACAAATAGCTGTCTACAAATATCTGAAGGGCTGTCACATTGTAGAAGGATCATCTTTATTCTCATTTACACAAGGAAAGACTAGAAGCAATGGGATGAAACTGAATGGGAGGAGACACAGATTAGATATTAGAAAAAACTTTTTGACAGGGTGATCAGTGAGTGGAACAGGCTGCCATGAGAGGTGGTGAGTTCTCCTTCAATAGAAGTCTTCAAACAGAGGCTGGACCGATATCTGTCTGGGATGATTTAGTGAATCCTGCTTTGAGCAGGGGGTTGGACCAGATGACCCAGGAGGTCCCTTCCAAATCTACCATTCTATGATCCTATGATTCTATGAACCTTGTATCGTATTTGATTGTAAGTAATACAAGCTGTCTGTTTTGCCTGTTATTTCTACACCAATAATGATTGTATTTTTCATACCTCCTGCTACACATTTGTACTGTGGTGCCATCTACTGGTCCCCCATATTTTAATTAATATTTTAAAATATTTGCATATCGATCATTTTTAATAAAGCTTTAACTTTTACCATTGTCATTTTTGTGCACATTTTTTCATAGAATAATGCATTTTGGTGTATTAAACCATATTTATAAGTTCCATGTATGTACATTGACGTGGATATACTCAGTTGAATACTTAAATGTGTGCCAATTGCCTCTTCAGAAAGAAAGAGGACTTGAACTTTATAGCGCCACCTGTTGGAATGTGTGCCATGATTGTCTGCACCCCTTTTCTCTATTTTAAGAGAGTACTTGAGGGATTATTACTTCACAAGGTGACACATGCCTCATAATTTGTTATAAAGCGGTACACGGAGCATAAGTATTTTAAAAGGGGGAACTTAGGCCATTATTACTTTATAAGTTGGCACTCAGTGCGCTATTACTTTAAAAGGGAGTACTTGGGGAATTATGACCTTTAAAGAGGCCCACAGTGGACTTTTGCAATATCTTCAAATAGAATGTGGCTCCTGACCATATTTCAGAGTTGAATGTGTCTGTCAAAGTGAAAAGATTTAGTGATCCTTACTGAAGAAGATAGACCTCCATTCCAGCATTCACAGCCATCTTGCTTTGAATCATGAAAGACTTTGAGGGCGTTGACATTAAGTCAATTGATCATTTGTAACTGGATGTCTGGTTCATAGCCCAATGTTGTGCAGAGGCGTTCTGATGGTTTGTGTAGACATTGTTTGACGCCTTTGGCTTGGTATGTGATTTCCAATCTTACTTGCAGTACAGGATGGATCAATTATGGCATCAGTGGTATGACCATTTCTCTTTTCAATACGACAACACCAGACTGTAAGCTGCTTGTGTTGTTGTGAGCAGCTTGCTTTGCCTAAAAATGCGACCAAGGCCTGTAGCGTCTCCAGACATGTCACCAGTCAAGCATATCTAGGACATCAATGGTCTGCAGAGGCAAAGGGAGATGCTAGCAGCAGATCTTGATGATTTGTGTGCCCAAGTGCATTCAGCATGGCAAAACATACCTCATACAACCATTAATAACATCATTGATGGCATGCTGAGATGTGTAAGTTTACTTTTGCACATGGCACTCATGCTCAATAAATTGAGCAGTAATATAAGAAAGTTTGTGGATACAGCACACTCTATCAAATACTTATATGTTGCTTAATATGGTTCCTGGGCAGTCCACTCCACTGCGCACGGATAAGGCTTTTGAGGTATCAAGCCACTTTGTTCGAAGTGATAAAAAAAGGTTTTTCAGTCCCACAAAGCAAGTTAAAAGCAAAACATTCTTTATTGTGATTTCATTAAAATAGCATGAGCATAAAAAATATCTGATATGTTTCAAGCCTGTCTCATCTACGATTAAGAGTCAGAAAGGCAATATTTTTCTGTGCCCATGCTACTATTTTAATGAAGTCACAATAAATAATTTTTTGCTTTTTACTCGCTTTGCTAGATTGGAAAACCTTTTTTCATCACTGAAGAAATTGAAATGTTTTGAAAATATTGTTCCCATTTTTTCATGTCATCAGCATGTCTATCGATCCTTTGATTTCCACAATGTAATGACTTTTCCTTCTTGGTGTTCCAATTTCAATGTTAAAGAGTTTACTTAAATAATTTTATAGAATTATTTTTAAATTCATCTTTTAAAATATTTCTATACATCTACTGTATGTAATAATTTTTGAGACATCTACAAGATGACTTTGCAAAAAGGAAAGTCAAAGAAAATCATTATGGGCTTGATTAACATTTTTTTACTGTGAAATCTCTATTTTGAAGAAAACACATGAACCATTTACTTTTACTTTGAAAAAACATACAACTTTATTATCTATTATCACCACGCATAAATGACAATTAATATAAGCAATTTTTAACATTTACTGGATCTCAGACCTTCAACAAATGATCCACAATTCACATACACACAACTAAATTACATAGTATTTTTCCACTAGCTTAGTATAAGGCTGGGGCTACACTGCAACTTCAAATTATAGCAAAGCTTCAAAAATTGCACAACTGTCTCATTCTTAAAAAAAAGTCAAATGCAAGCAATCAAAGCTGTACAAAAGTTGTCATTGTCTGCAACACCACAAAATGCTCGAATATGTTGGCGCCATAGAAATAAAGAATTATTACATTGCAGTGAATATAAAAGCTGATCGTAACATGTTATACATTACCTACTGTTAAGTCTTGGACAAAAAAAATTGTGCAACTATCGAGTGCCAGAATTTGTTGTGTAATTTTGGCCTGTAGAGCATTACTTAATAGAGCTTTCAATGTGTATTAATAAACCAAAGGTTCTGTAGCAGATCATGGTTAACATTAAACCACCATGTTCTGGCATAAGAAGCACAAAAAGGCAGGTTCTGCATGATTCATGGTGTTACTTTTAAACCAAGACATAGTGCCAGCTCAGATTTCTGGATTTTGCCATCCCTGTTGACATCACAGTGGTTTAGCAGAATTTGACGGAACTTATCGAGATCGACACCGCTGATACTTGGCTGTTAGCAAAAGATAAAAAACATTATTAAAATGTAGAACTTTAAAAACAGGAAATTCTTTAGTCTTACATGAATTACAAAATGTAGATGGGAACATCACTTTCTGAGGTCAAGTTTGCTACATCAGGATAAGACAAAAAAGATATGTAGCCTTTTTGCGGTAAAGTATAACTACAGTATATAGTACAATAAGAATGAGATTCAAAGAACATCATACTGCAGTAACTATATTGTGAAATTCATAAAATTGTTGCCTCGTAAGTAACCAGTGTGAGTTTTGCTAAAATATAAATATGCCTAAATTAACCCCTTTCCGACATCGGGTGTAATAGTACGCCAATGTCGGACTCACTCCCTTTGATGTGGGCTCCAGCGCTGAACCCACATCTTTTCTGGCACATGTCAGCTGTTTTGAACAGCTGACATGTGCCTCTAACAGCGCATGTGGAATCGCGATCCACCTGCGTCTGTTAACTTGTTAAATGCTGCTGTCAATGTCTGACAGCGGCATTTAACTCACGCTTCTGGCAAGAGTGCCGGAAATCCGGCCCATTGGTGACCCCGTCACGTGATCGCTGTTCACCGATGGGTGGACATGACAACCAGAGGTCTCCAGCAGACCTCTATGGTTGTCACTGCCAGATAGCTATGAGCACTGCCAGGTGGTCGGTGCTCATAGCAAATGAGCAATTCTGCTACATACAGGCGATCTGATCAACACCGGTATGTAGCAGAGCCGATCGGATTATGGAAGCTTCTAGTCTCCCATGAAGCATGCCAAAAATAAAAAAAATTAAAAATATAAAAGTTTAAATCACTCCCCTTTCGCCCCATTCAAAATCTAACTATAAAAAATCTGAAACATACACATATTTGGTATCGGTGTGTTCAGAATCGCCCGATCTAGCAATATAAAAAATAATTATCCCGATCGCTAAACGGCATTATGAGAAAAAAAGTCAAAACGTCAGAATTACGGTTTTTTTGGTTGCCTCAACATTGCAGTAAAATGAAATAACGGGTGATCAAAAGATCATATCTCGTATCTGCAACAAAATAGTATGATTAAAAACATCAGCTCAGCACACAAGAAATAAGCCCTCACGCAACCCGAGATCATGAAAAATGGAGACACTACGGATATCGGAAATTTGCACAATTTTTTTTTAACAAAGTTTGGAATTTTTTTTCACCACTTAGATAAAAAAGAACCTAGACATGTTTGGTGTCTTTGAAGTGATAATGACCTGGAGAATCATAATGGCAGGTCAGTTTTAGCATTTAGTGAACATGGTAAAAAAAAACAGGGATTGCACTTTTTTTGCAATTTCACAGCACTTGGAATTTTTTTCCCGTTTTTCAGTACATGACATGTTAAAACCAATGGTGTTGCTCAAAAGTACAACTCGTCCCACAAAATACAAGCCCTAACAAGGCCATATTGACCAAAAAATAAAAAACTTATGGCTCAGGGAAGATGGGGAACAAAAAACTAAAACGTAAAAACAAAAATTCCTTCGGGGGTTAAGGGGTTAAATAAAGTATGAGGCAAATTATGTAAATCCTGTAAATGTGTGAATTAGCTACTTTACTTACATAACCATATGAAAGGAAATAATATGCCCAGCATGCTTAGAAACAATACAACAATTGCAGTCATGTGGAAATCAAGTCCCAAAGGCTTGCAATATGCAATATACTTAATATACTTGAGTTAAAATTACTATGGAAAGTTACATCACATTGGACTGTTTATGGATCTTGTTAAGAGTTGGTAATTTCAGAAGACCAAGCCCTAGATTTATATTGGGTTTTGGATGTACAAAAGTTAGGTATCTAGATATGAACTATAGTTCAGTTGCATTCAAGAGTGTTTTCTGCAAACGTAATCAAATCTGAGCCTAAGGCCCATGTAGATATGCCAATAATTAGCAATGAAAATATCTAGGAACATCCTTCCTTCCCATTATTGGTTTATCTAAACAGCCTAGCAATCACCCCGCAAACGAGCAAAACACTTGTTCATCGGCGAGATTATTTTTCAGAAATATTAAAAATCATTGTTCTCTGCAGCACATTGTCCTGTATTAACAGGATATATGTAGCCCAAAACATGATGTTCTATGTGTACAGAACGATTGTTTTTACCATTTTACTATTTGCATGAATGTGATGAATGTGTGGTCAGCTTGTCTAAGTAAACTTTTAAACGATTGCCTATCGACTTACAGTATCTTGTGGATTATAAATCACAACGGATAATAAGATGCACCCCAAGTTTTGAGGAGGAAAGTAGGAAAACATTTTTGTTAGTAAATTGGTGGCGTGTCTTATAATCTGCTTTTACGGTAGCTTACCTGGGGGGTGGCAGGTCACTGCTACAGGAAGCTTGAGGCTGCGAAGGCAGGAGACAGGAGATGCTGAGGGCCCTCGGCTGGTAGGATGAGTTGTTTGGTGGTATGGGGGCTCCGACAACTTTTTATGAAAGCCCAAAGCCCCATGTTTTTCAATGTGGTGGACTCCGATAAAAGGGCCACCGCGCGGCTGAACAACCCCTCCTACCACCCTGGGACCATTATTGTCTCACTCCCGTTGCTGCCGCCGGAAGATTCTTGCACCAGAGACCCTGGGATCTCGCTCCATCACAGCCGGCAAGCTATATTTGGATTATAAGATGAACCCTAGTTTTCACCAAAAAATTTTATGGAAAAAAGTGCGTCTTATAATCCGAAAAATACGATAGATGAAGCTGATCAGCTGTTGTTTACCGGCTGTGGTCGACTATTTTACATAGTCACTAAAACAGAGTGCCTCGCCTTTAAAGGAAAACTAGTAACAGAAGCTGAGGAGAAAACGCCTAAAGTATATTATGTACAGGATCTGTCTCCGGATAGACATTGGTGGCATATTTCGAAAATAAGTCTCCAACGTCTTATTAGCAGGGGTACAACGGCAGTAGCTCACATCATGCTACTATGTCTCCTATTGGCTTGACTTGGATATTGCATCTCACTTGTATTGAGCAGTACAGCAACTTTTTAATGCCACTTCTACTTTTTTCTAGCAATTGGTGTGTGTTGGTGAGGATTGGTGTGTGTCCTAATAGTATACCACCAATGTGTCTATCCTGAGACAAAACTATTTCCTAATGTTTCTCAACACAACCATCTTTATTTGAATGTGCTGCTGGGTTGAATGTATTTGGTACTTTTACTGGTGAGCAAAAATACCTTCACTAGTTCCATCATGTCTTTCACGAATCCATCTACTTCAGGACCTTCCAGTGCTCCTGTTTTACTCTAGGAAAATAAAATGTTTGTGTTGTAGTTTTTTTTTTTTTTTACTGTTCGTGCAATTTTTACATTAGCAATAGGAAACAAAATATACTCACTACATCATAGTGTGCAAATATGGTTTCAAAGTCTCTTTTTCTTTCATCTTGACTGCTCGCCTAAATAGGAGAAATAAAAGAGAATGCATAATCAGAAAATTTTATGTGAATAACATCATGTGAAAAGATAGTTTAAAACATTTGATTCTGTATTGTTGTGCAACTTATCCATGTAATAATAATTTCTTTGTTTTTTTTTTAATAAAATAGACGAACATCTTTCTATACTTCAGTACTGTGCTGTAAAAGATATTCAGTTGTGGTCAAATGAATGTTCATTAGATTACGTGGAAGAACGAGAGATCCAGCTTCACGGATATAAAAATCTTCTTTTTTGGTACACATTAAAATTCCAAATAACATCCATATTGGCTTAGAACAATAAAAAAACTCCAATGCATTTCTAGTGTGCCATAAAGCTTGGGAAAGTGCTGCAGACTGATTTATTGTTTACACTGTTTTGCATACCAGTAAGTCAAACACAACTGCAACATTCATTTGCTTTGTTCATAACCATGTCAAAAGGAATAAAACTTAATCAATAAGTCTTATGTACAAGTAAATAGTACCAATGAGAACTTCAGCTCATCCTGAAAAACCTAAATACTCAGCTATATTCATGGTAAAAGAAGAGTTATGGCTTTTGGAATGTGGTGAGATAAAACAATTATTTTTTTTTAATGAAGACCTTTCACCAGTTTTAGCAAGTTAAATTGGCCACATTATGGAACAGTGGATGCAGAGCTGAATAAAATGTCTTGTTTTATTTCAGAAAAATATTTAGACTTGAGAGTCCTCAGTGGTTGATACCTTTTAATGGCTAACTGAAAAGATGGTAACAAATTGCAAGCTTTCGAGACTACTCAGGTCTCTTCATCAGGCAAAGACTAATACAACATCTGAAGAATCACATATTTATGCACAACACAGCACAGAAATAATGCAATAAGACAAGTGACGTGAAGCACAACTGTCATTATGGCAGAGGGATAGAAAAATATTTAGACTTGAGAGTCCTCAGTGGTTGTTTTATTTCTCATCTCTGTGCGGAGATATTACCTTGTGAAGTTTACATTCCAATTTCCTTTATTTCCCCTTATTTATTCTCTGTTAGAGGTTGACCAATCATAGGCAGGAGAAGTCATCCAAGGGAAAAAAAGAACATACCCAACGAAAGCTTTGAGCAGGTTTTCTCTTATGAGATATGTAATGAAGCACTGCCTTCTGTCATCACTGATCTCACTGCCAGCACCTACAGTGGCTTACGAAGGTATTCACCCCCTGGCTTTTTACTTGTTTTGTTACCATTACAACCTGTGTTTAAATAATTTTGTAATCCGATTTGTGTGCGATTGATCAGCACTAAATAGTCTATGTTGGTGAAGTGAGAAAATAAAGGCAAAAATTAAATTTATGGGATCAAATAACTAAAAATTGCCATGTGCATAGTATTTATTCCTTTTCGGATGAAACCCCTAAAAATTTCTGGTGCAAGCAATTACCTTCATAAGTCACATACTGAAAGATTGTACACAGGTGGACTTCCTAAGTGACAAATGGTCTGTCAGTATATACACACACCATTTCTGAAAGGCCACAGAGGCTACAACACCATTAAGAGGCATCACTAACTAAATAACTCCATGAAGACCAAGGAGATCTCCAAACAAGTCATGGACAAAGTAGTTGAGAAGTACAAGTCAGGGTTGGGTTAACAAACAAACAAACAATCTCTGATGACCCTCCCCTCATCAAATCCGATATCAAATGTAAAGAATATGGTACCACAATTAACCTGCCAAGAGACCGCCGCTCACAAAAACTCTCAACTTGGGCAAGGAGTGCATTAAAAAGAGAAGCAGCACAAAAACCAAAGGTAACCCTGAAAGAGCTGCAGAGTTCCCCAAGCAGAGACTGGAGTATCTGTCCATACGACCACACTAAATCGTACACTCCTTCATAGAGGTGGCCTTTATGGAAGAGTTGGCATAAAAAAGCCTTTATTTCCACATAAAAATACACACAAAAATTGTAAGCCTTGTTTTGTGTTTGCAAAATGACATATGTGAGACTCTATGAAGGTGAAGGAAGGTGCTATGGTCAGATGAGACCAAAATTAAACTTTTTGGCCTCCACATAAATGTCTGGCGCCAAACCAACACAGCTCATCACCCCAAGAACAATATGTGTAGGGGTGTTTTTCAGCAGCAGGGGCAAGGAAAATAATTTGAGTCGAGGGGAGGATCAATGGTGTGAAATACAGGGATTTTCTTGAGCAAAACCTGTTTCATTCTGTCAGTGATTTGAGACTAGGGCGGAGGTTCACCTTCCAACAGGGCAATGACCCAAAGCATACTGCTAAAGAAATACTCAAGTAGTTTAATGTAAAATGTGCAAATGTTTTGGAGTGGCCTAGTTAAAGTCCAGACCTTCTCCAATTGAGAATCAGTGGTCAGATTTGAAGATTGCTGTTCACCAGAGGAAATCATTCAACTTGAAGGAACTGGAGCAATTTTGCCTTGAGGAATGGGCAAAAATATCAGTGGCAAAATGGGGAGCGCATACAGACTTATCCAAAGCATCTCATAGCTGTAAATGCACACTGGATTTTTCAGTAATTTTGTCCAATTTTTAATTTGCTTCACAATAAAAAGAAAACCAAATGCTCACAATTGCAGGCATGTTCTTTACATGAACTGATGCAAACACTCAAGAAAAACAGTGAAATTCTAGGTTGTGAGGTAGCAAAAAATGCCAGGGGGGTGTGGTGGTGAATACTTTTACAAGCCACTGTATGATTACAAGCAGGGGTGGGGTGTAGTGGTGAATACTTTTACAAACCTCTGTATGATTACAAGCAAGGGGGAAGTACAGTAGAGCTGTGTGTCATTACAAATATCTCTGTGGCTCTCCTCTAACAGCACTGTCAGCTCTGCTCAAGTCCCCTCCAATCACACTGACTGCCATGAGAGGAGAGCTGTAGAGGTGTTTGTAATGACATACAGCTCTGGTCTACTCCCTTGACTTGCGTCTAATCACAGTAGGTGCTGGCAGTAAGATCAGTGAGGAGAACAGGGCTGTGTCATTACATGTCTCACACAAAAAATGTCATTGGGGTGAATACTTTTACAAGCCACTGTATGATTACAAGCAGGGGAGGGGGAGTACAGTAGAGCTGTGTGTCATTACAAATATCTTTGCGGCACTCCTCTAACAACACTATCAGCTCTGCTCAATACCTCTCCAATCACACTGACTGCCATGAGAGGAAATCTGTAGAGGTGTTTGTAATGACATAAAGCTCTGCTCTACTCCCTTGACTTGCCTCTAATCACAGTAGGTGCCGGCAGTAAGATCAGTGAGAACAAGGCTGTGTCACTACATGTCTCACACAAAAAATGCCAATGGGGTGAATACTTTACAAGCCACTGTATGATTACAAGCAGGGGAGGGGTGGTACAGTAGAGCTATGTGTCATTACAAATAACTTTGCGGCTCTTCTTTAACAGCACTGTCAACTCTGCTCAACTCCCCTCACACTGACTGCCATGAGAGGAGAGCTGTAGAGGTGTTTGTAATGACAGATACAGCTCTGCTCTATTCCCTCACTCCACACACTGACAGTGCCATGAGATGAGAGCCAGCTCTGCTCTACTCCCTTGACTTCTTCCTAATCACAGTATGTGTTGGCAATAAAATCAGTGAGGTTTCTCCTGCATGACGCCCCTAATTATGATTGGTCCATGACATGCAGGAAATTAAGTAACAACCCCAAGAGAAAATCCTCTACTACCCCCTCCTTGTTTGAAGGGATAATTAGCATATAAACTATACAAGATAATATTTTCACAATGGAGATGAGAAAGAAAAAATATGTTTTATACACCTTTGTAGCCACTATTCCATGATGAGTCCAGTATATACTGTAAACTTATAATGTCTCAGTTAGCCAGCCTTTACCCTGCTGTGTACTGTACTATTGATGAACAAGAACTCTGACACAGTGCTGTCCACAGACGGATCTCTCTCCCTTTTGCAGAAGTCTCTGGTTATGCTAATTTGAGCTAGTATATTTTTTTCCAATGGAGTATTGTTGCTAAATAATTCTCCATACAATGCTGTTCCTCTTCAATGAGAGCTGATACACCCTGTATTGTGCAAATTTAGTAAAACATTAAAAAACCTTTATAAATTTGGTACTGCCAAAACTCTATCGACCCACACAAGAAAGTTAACAATTAATTTATATAGCCTACTATAAAACCAAATCTCTACAAAAATAATGACTTTTTCATCTATCCCGCAATTGTACTTTTAGAAAATGTTACACCCCTGTTTTGGCTTTAGGACCGTGCTCTGTTCTCTTCCCTTATTGCAATCGTTTTTGTTGTCCTCCACATTGGGATTCAGAAAATGCTAGTTGACCTTCAGAGACATCATCACACAAGGTCTTTTCATTTGTGTCTGAGTATTAAGCAGTTTTGTGTTCAGTTACCTTGTGCTTTGGAGTTTGCCTCCCCAGTTCTCTCAGTTGGCAATTACTGTATCTCAGCAAACTCCTATTTCTACAAACTGCATTTATTCCATCTCAGTCTTGCAAGTAACCCTTTGTCTGTTGAAAGCATAACAAACTCATGTCTGGCCTTGCTCATGCTACAAAAAATAATGCATCAGAGTATATTGTCTCTATAAATAAGTTTACCTGTTTAATATTGCTTTGAGTGACCATACATTTATTTTCTGATTAACCCTTTTTCTGCTGTAAGAATAATGACATTTTCTCTGGGGCTGTTCATATTATTAAAACTGCTGAACAAAAATCACAGAAATCTATAAAACCCACCAGGGAGATGCATCATGTTAGGGTTGGCGGAACACACCAAATTAAATATATATAATAATAATAAGGTGCGTTCGCAACCCGAGGTCCACCGTGTAGATATGTAACCTGCTGCTAAGCAATGGCGGAACAAGGTGGTTGAACGCCAACAACACGTGGGTTAGATGTCACCTGGTATGAACAGTGGCGAACTCTGTCACTTCACACAGCCGCCGCAACTAAGTACTAGCATGCTGTTCCCTGTTAGATGCCACAGGACACAGCTGCTATGGCGCGAGTGAGGTCTCTAGACTCAACCCCTAGAACGCGGGGACTTGAGTCTGACCGGACCCACAATGCGCACGGCGTCGCACCACCAATGCCACTACTTGGCGCTGAGTGGTAGCAAAATACAGCTAACTAATAAAACAAGAGCAAAAGCTCAACTGACCGCAGAGCGGTACCAAAAGGTGTGTGCCAGAGCACGTGGATTGACTGAGCCCTGTAAACAGCCCATGCTAAGCAGCACACGTGGCCAAGACAGGCGCTAGGTCAAGCCGAGTAAAAACCTGCCTAACTAAGGAACACTAGACAGTCATTCACGCCGACAGTGCGGCAGGTTCTCGGCCCAAACACCCATGCATACACAGAGTGGAAACCACTCGCTCACTCACACCACATGGTTTATACTAGCGCACGGCCATGGGATCCTTTTATGATTGCAGCTTTCCAGGACCTTGCTGATGGCCCAATCTTGAACTGCTTGAGCATGTGACCTCCGACCACCAATGAGCGGTCATCTCACTGGCATGCTCATATGGAGAAAAGCAGGACTTAGTCCCAGGAATGTCTGCTCGCTGCTGACTAATGCTGGTAGCTCTAGCTGAACCTGGGGCAGCAGCAGCAACCAAACACCTAGCATTAGCCTGAGCAAGATGCTGGCACTGATGTCTGCGCTGAGCAGGATCCTCTGCAGCTGAAGAAGAATGGAAGACTGCAGAGGACATGGCTCGAGATTCCCACTGTGCAGTGGCTTGACCTTGACGCCTAATACATCAAATCTGTGATTGGCCCCCTAACAAGCAACCTGTCTTTCTATCTAGACAATATTTTTCAGGCTTATGTACAGAAAATACCCAGCCAATTAAAAGACTCAGCCCACCTTATTCAAATACTAAAGGATATTTCCTGGGAAGAATCTTTTATACTTGTCATACTTCTCATACCTATATACAAACACCCAACAGCACATTGGGTTACACTGCATAAATTCCTTTCTCAAGAAGGCTGAACGAATAAATGCAAGATATTGGTCTTTCAGATTGGCCGGTCTCAAATTTATACTGTGTAGCAATTATTTTACATTCCAGGATAGCATATACCACCAACGCTGGGGTACAGCAATGGGGACGAAGGTCACGCCAAGGTATTCTAACATGTTCATGGGGGTATTCTAAAACTATTGCATATATTGATTAAAATATTATACCAACATCAAACTTTACAAACGGTTCATCAATGATTTATTCATCGTATGGAAAGAAGATTGCAAGGGTATACACCATTTTCTCAAAGAACTAAATGGGAATAATTGGGAAATTTCCTTTACCCCTACAATTGACTATAATAACATCAATTTTCTTGATATATCCATTTCATACAAGGACACTTGTTTTATTACTAAAACATTTTTCAAAGAGGTACATGCAAACAGCTACACTTACTTTACCAGTGAGCATTACCATAAATGGCTTGCTAATATAACATTCAATCTATACCAGCAGATCAAGCAAAACTGCAGCCATGATGATGATTTTCGTTTACAAGCGGGAATTCTTAGGGAGCATTTTAACAAACACAATTAATAGTTCACCATAAAACCAGACGTCTTATACAAAATGAATGTATATCAATTGCAAGGTGGCTGTAGAACACCTAGTAGATTGGAGATAAACCTGGAGTAATGCTTTAGTATATATAGGACTAAAAGGGGTTAATCGGCCATGATAGGTTGATTGCGAGCCCCTGAAAAGCCGGGAGAGACGGCTGCTCATCATATCTACACCCCTGGGTGTGGTTCACTTTGTAAAATGAGACCTGTTTATGTTATAGATGGCTGTGTGGATTGAGTGCCTTGGCTAAAGGACAGAGAAGCTGGACTCTAAGCCAGGCTGGCTAACCAGAACTATTGTATGGAATTGTTACTTTATGTTTTACTTTGTACTGGACAAAGGCTGTGTTTAAGTTTTCTGTGATGTGATTTATGAGGACTGAAATAAATCAACTGAACTTAAACCCCTTAACTACTAATGGGGGATCTATTTGTCATTGGACACCTCCTCCTGTTAGGTGCGGGCTCCGGCAATGAGACCGCACCTTTTCCAGCATATGACAGCTGATCTGATCAGTTGACATGTGCTGCTATCAGCCATGGGAGGAATCACGATCCTCCCGCAGCTGTTAACCCATTAAATGCTGCTGTCAAACGCTGATAGCTGCATTCAACATGCATTTCCGGCAATCGCGCCAGAAATCCGCCCATCGGTGACCCCTGTCACGTGATCACGGGTCACCGATGGGTAGGCATGACAACCAGAGGTCTCCTGGAGACTTCTATGGTTGTCACTGCCAGATTGCTATGAGTGCCACTCGGTAGTCGGCACTCATAGCAAGTGAGATATTCTGCTACATGCAGAATGATCATCGTCTGCATGTAGCAAACCCGATTGGGTTACGGCAGCTTCTAGTCTTCCATGCAGACTATTAAAGCATGCCAAAAATAAAAAATGTTTTTAAAAATATAAAAAAATAAAAGTTCAAATCACCCCCCTTTCGCTCCATTCAAAATAAAATAATAAAAAATCAAACATACACGTTTGGTATCACCGCTTTTAGAATCGTCCGATCTATCAATAAAAAAAGTATTAACCTGATTGCTAAATGGCATAGTGAGAAAAAAATTCAAAACGCCAGAATTATGTTTTTTGGCGCGCTATGACATTGCATTAAAATGCAATAACGGGCGAGCAAAAGATCGTATCTACACCAAAATGGTATTAAAAATGTCAGCTCAGCACACAAAAAATAAGCCCTCACCCGACCCCAGATCACGAAAAATGGAGACGCTAAAGGTATCGGAAAATGGCGCCTTCTTTATCTTTTTTTAAGAAAGTTTGGAATTTTTTTTTTCACCACTTAGGTAAAAAAGAACCTAGACATATTTGGTGCCTATAAACTCGTAGTGACCTGGACAATCATAATAGCAGGTCAGATTTAGCATATAGTGAACCTAGGGAAAAAGCACAACAAAAAACAACTGTGGGTTTGCACTTTTTTTGCAATTTCACCGAACTTTGAATTTTTTTCCTGTTTTCCAGGACATGATATGTTAAAACCAATGGTGTCGTTCAAAAGTACAACTCGTCCTGCAAAAATCAAGCCCTCACATGGCCATATTGATGGAAAAATAAAAAAGTTATGGCTCTGGGATGAAGGGGAGCATAAAACAAAAGTGAGAAACCAAAAATACCTCCGGTCATGAAGGGGTTAAATAGAAACTCTTCCTATGTTATATTAGATCGCTCCCAAGTCAGTAGAATTGTTACACAACCAATACCGTCAAACCAGAGAAAGATAAGAAATATAATAACAGTTTTAGTACAGCGGTCAACTCTGAGCACAATTTTATACACAAATTACTCCAAAAGCATTGGCATTAATTATTGAATGATCCAATACTTGGCTTGGTCATTCCCGTGTCACCTGTGTTAACTTTTAGATGTGCACCCACCTTGAAAAACATCTTGGTTTCCAGCCACCAAAAAAAATACCCCAGTGAACTTATATGATGGTTCAGTCTCAGTTTAGACCTTTTTCAGATATACGGATTGCTATAGATGAACATAGGACTCAGTGCTGAAACTATATACAGGATACAGGGTGACTAGAAATTGGGTACACCACTAAAGGTATGGCGCCCATAGAAGTCAGCATGAGCGCCATACCTTTCGTGGTATTTCCACTTTCTAGTCATACTGTATTCCGCATATAGTTTCAGCACTCAATCCTATATTCTTCTATGGCAGTCCGTATTTCTGAAGAAGGTCTAAACTGAGACTGAAACGTCATATATGTACACTGTGGATTGCAAATAAATCATCTTTTTCTATATCAACTGAGTGCCAAGTTCTTCATAGGTATTATACTACAGATTGAGCTCCTACTTGTGCACCTGCTTTTAAGAGTGCCGTGCTCTACTACTATATAAAAAAATACCCACCTCAATTATTCATTATTGAAAATAGGCAGCTTTAAGTGGAAATTAAAACCGTTCAACTCATCTTCGTCCCAAAGAGTCTTCATTACAGCAGCGTAGCCGGATATCATGTTGTCATCCTAATTGGTGAACTGGGAGATCATCCCCCAGCCATGAGGCAGCAGCAGTTGATATTTTCAGGTGTTCACAGGAGTTGTGCCTGCACACAATTCCCTCAGTTGTTCACTTTCCTTTTACTTTCCTTGCACCCAAAAGGGTATTACCAGATGGTCTTTTCAGATGGCCTTGTGCACTTTTGTTCCCCTACAGTTTGCCTACTCTGAAATTACTTCATCCTTAAGTAACTCTTAATTGGGTTGTCTCACGAGAAAATTTTTGCTGCTACACGTAGGCTGGTCGCCCATTTTCTCTACAGTAGAATCTCCAGCAAAATTTAGCAATATGTTTGGTTATGAATGTCCACATATCCACTATCCACACATATATAGAAGTGCCCGATCCACCAGGGTGGGAAGCATCTTACAGAGAGATGCTCCACTATTTCATATAAAGTAATTATCAGGGGACAGGCCGCCCTTTATGATGTTTAAAAGCCTTGATATTCTGTGACTATACCTGTATGTCTTTTTGAGACAACCCCTCTTAAGTAGATGTTTTAAATCCAACTGCAAAGGTCCAATATTTTTTCTGGCAGTGACTATCTCTATGGATTAAAGTATTAAATGATAGCGATTTTAGACATATAGTGCCAGGATGCCATAAAATCATAATTTTTTATATGTCACACTGTAGAAACTAGACTTGACAGAAATAATGTCAATGCCAATGTGTATTTGTACCGCTTAACAATAAAAAATTCTTTGTATATATTATCGTCTCCATGAACACTCGTGTTATGTAGTGAAGAAGGATTACAGATAACAAATTGACTGGTTTTAAAGCAAATAACATTTCCATTAAGTGCCAACTTGATGAAGGTCATCAGAGTATAAAAGGTTTTAAGCCTTGCTTTACAAGCACAATGCTCACGTCATTTACCACAAGTAAACAATGTAAGCGGTAATGTGCTTTCAGGGTCACACTCCAACCTCAAAATCTCTGCAATGAAATCTCTTATAACAGATGTATCTCATCTAATGGACACTGATCACTTAGGTAACAACTGCCCTAAATTATAATGTTTAATATTATATCAATATAAAATGTAGGTGATCTCTTATGTACTCATGTAAGACAACTACTATCTGACTTTACTTGTAGAGCTGTTTTGAGTATAAATGAAAAGTGGCAAGGAGGCATCTTGGTACATACACCCATACACGCAGAAAAGTCCCAGCTTGGCACCTCCTAAGACCTGTATCTATGTTGAAAGCAGTGCTTCAGTAGGAGCTCTTTAAGAACGGTGAAGTGGACCCACATGCGCAAAGTTTCGGAACTCCCATAGAAATTATTTGAGAGTGTTGCTCATACACTGCCACCCATTACATTTACATGTCACATGCCTGTGTGAGTGGAATGATGGTTGTAGGATGATGGACCGGGCTAGGGCAGCTTCTTGTGTATCTGGGCTGGAACCATCGTGGCTGTCACCAGTGTTGCTGGGGGAGGACTTTCTGACCGGAGCAGACCTTTGCATCTGACTGCAGTGGGCGGAGTGGAGATAAAAGGAGCTGTACACGCGAAAACGGGGCTTCTGGTGGGAAAACAGGGAACACGCAAGGAGAAGGTTGACTATGTCTCCACTGTTCCACGCCATCCAGCATGCCTACTCTGCGGCCTATCCTCTCCTACGCGCACAAAATGTGTACAGATAGAGCCGAGCACCCTGCAGACTTCTGTATCCGAGAGCCCTGACTGGTCAGCACCCCTCACAGTAACTGACAATCTTGACAATACTGACCTCGCGCAACACGATGATTCAGTAGGCCCTGCTGTGGATTTCACTCCGGGACTTTGGGCCACACTTGCTGTACCATCTTCTGCTTCCCGTACGACATTGGAAGATCGCGTCTGGAAAAGCCAGGAAACTCCATTTCGGTACAGAGACAGTGCTTCAACTTCATCCGGGATCGCTTCAGAGACGTCTCGCGTCACCTGCATCGACATCGTGGGATCTTTTAACCTCTTCCGTCTGGGAGCCACAGACTGGTAAGTTGATTCATTTCTACTGATTGTTATTAACCTTGCACCTCCTCTGTTTACCTCCACTGTATTTGTATTATTATTATATTTCTGCGTACTCCCTGCGTGGAGTATTTACTGACAAGTATGTTTCTGCATAAAGTACCCGTTAACTCTTGCTCTGCCTCCTGCTCGTCACTGCATCCCGCATTCCTGCTAGTTCCTTACAGTGTATGAGCGTCTCTCTCAAATCATTTTTATGGGAGTTCTGAAACGTTGCACATTCTACATTCATAAAGATCTCCTAATGAAGCACTATTTTCAAGATAGATGCAGAGCTCGGATCTGCATTTATAATAAATGTAGGCCATATTTTGCGGAGTGCCAGTGGACTGGATGAAATTACACAACCCTTTTAAAGGCATTGGCCACTTTATATATATTTTTATTAATTTAAGTATTACACAATCTTCTCCTCGACCAGCCCATCAGTCTTCTCCAATTGAAAAACATTTTACATGCGGAAGCTTTTTTTATTGAAGGAGGCTGAGGACCGGTCTGGACACATGCTCCACCATTAACTGCTATTTTGTGGGTAGGAGCTCTGTGTAGAATGGAAGGAAGGAACTGGATACCATAAGGCATGTGAAGATGCTTAAAGGGGTTGTCCAAGCTTAAACTACAAGTCTGCCGTCACTCTATGTGACGGTAGACTTGTGAATCCTCGCAGTGTGCAAATTCTCCGGTGCTGGAGCCTAGAGCTGCAGTCATATGACCAAAATTATACGATAGTCATACTCCCGGCCACATTCCAACTAGATGGGTACGCCTCGCTCAATGCAAGTGTATTGATCTAGGCCAAAAACAGTCTAGTCTGAATGTGGCAGGAAGTATTTATTTTGCATACTGGCAGCCACATAACCACCGTTCTCAGCTTCTGCCCCAGCGAATCCTCACAGCGGGCAGTGCACACGATGTGAGGATTCACAAGTCTGCAGTCACATAGAGTGACTGCAGACTTGTGGTTTAAAACTGGACAACCCCTTTAATTAGGATTCAGTCAGAATATCTCATCTACATAGATTATATCACCATCAGTATAGAAAAAACAATGTTTCAAGTAAATATCCTTCATCATATGTGTTTGTTGTGGTAAATGCTCTCAAATTAGAAAGGTCCAGGATTTGCGGCGGTTTCCCCAGTGCAAAAAGGCAAACCAGGACCAAGTATTGCTCACTCTGCAAAATACTTGGTCCTAGTTAGTCTTTTTGCTATGTGGAAGCCCCCGCAAATTCTGGACCCTCCAGTAATGGCCGGAGCAGAGCCTCCCTCCCCTCAAGAAAG
>VIAB01004964.1:27517-37877 GCA_009801035.1 Oophaga pumilio | reverse complement strand
TTTTGCTTATTCTCCTCAGCTACCAAAACATAACAATAAGGGTTCACCCATATCAGAAACTGCTGTGACTGTTTTAGATTTCTAAATAAGGCTTTCAGAAAGAACCCAATTCAGAAATACATCATGAATTATTCTGTCACAGAAATATCTACTCATTATCTGTATATGAACATACCTCAATTGTTGTGTAATGCATGTATAGATTTCACATTAACAGCACTGAAAAGACCTTTAACTCTTAGAAGCCATTTGTCTTTCAATAGGCATCAGATGCGCAGTACGCGGCAGAGGCCAGTTTACAGCTTATGGAGCTGTGCTGAGCAGCTCCGTAACTGAGCAGTTCAGGCCGCTGCTGACACCTGGAACAGCCGATTGGTGTGGCTGCCGGGTGCCACACTCCCACCGATCAGACATTAATGACCTATCCTTAGGTCATCAATGTAAAAGTAATTTCAGAATAGGCAATTTAAGGATAGATCATCAATATTAAAGTCCCAGACAATCCCTTTAACATTGTTTATCACAGAAGAGGGCACAGTTTGCGTGTATGAATGACACATCAAGGCACAACTTTCTAAGCAAAGAACCATTGAAAACTTAAGAGTCTGGTTGTAAGGAACGGAGCAGATTTTCACTCTTGGGGCTTTTTAAACCATGTTTTATATAGATGAACCTATTTGTTATACATTTAGTTCATACATGATGGCTTCTTTTATGTCCCTGTATGATAAGAATTCAATTCATGTTTATTGACTTATACTAATACTACCAGAGGACTGCACAGCTCTTGCACACTTACTTCTTGTATCTGAAGGCGCCCATCTGAAGTGACATCATATGCAGACATGAATCGGTCCTTCACCCTTTGGACTTTTTCTGCAGTTATTGCATTCTACAATTGAACAAACACATTCATTCTTTAATGGGTTTACAAGTTTTCGTTACATCTATTGAAGGTCTTTTCTCTCAAGAGTTTAAAGTGACTACTCTATATAAAAATAAAAAATAAGATTTATATAATATATAGGACTATGAATTAACACGTGTGGAATTATATACTTAACAAAAAAGTGTGTAACAACTCAAAATATGTCTTATATTCTAGGTTCTTCAAAGTAGCCACCTTTTGCTTTGATGACTGCTTTGCACACTCTTGGCATTCTCTTGATGAGCTTCAAGAGGTAGTCAAATCAGTTTTCTTTCTGTGCTGGGTGCACAAGATAGGAGCTGGGAAGGAACAATGATAACACGGGGAGGTTGAAGTTACTCTTTTCCCCTAAAACTCCTTGTCATGCCTCTGCATTGCCCCTACCCTTTCAAGGGCAGTACCTAAGTATAGCCTGCTCACAAGTTAACCATAAAGTATAGCCTGCTCACCATGTATGAAAGCCTCAAAAGGGAATGCAGTAGCGATTTAGGGTGATTTTACGATATTGTGAGGACATCAAACAGATAGTATGATAGTCCCTCCTGATTGGCTACACTATATTATGTGATGAGATAGCTGCAAGGCATTATGGGGAAGCTCGTGAGGTTGTGCCTGAGGTTATTTCAGCCTTCCATGACTGATACAATCTTGTGTAACGTGTAAAAAATGAGGTAAATCGAATTGCATGTTGTTTTAATTTGCCAGTACCTGCGAATTTCAGAACATTTGACTAAAATCCAATATGCATCAAATTTGTTCGATTATCTCTACCGACTACTTGTAACTACCTTTAGTGGTAATTTAGGATTTTACTGCATACTATGATCTTATTTCACATTGACAATTGTATAGAATGTATGATCTGTTTTGATTTTTATTCTTGCTTTCTTGTTTAATTTGCAACAAGCTGAACATATACATTCTACACATCCATAGCAAATATATAAGAAAAAAATAGACAATGAGGATGTTATTACATTTGTCCTATTTGACAACTGTGAAGTAGTATAAAAACTGTCAAGACGTGTTCCAAAAAGCAGATGTCCTGTTATAATGCACTGCAGTAGGTGACATTGATATGATTTCTTTCTTTGATATGAACATTCAAAGGGACTCTATGCACCATTAGGGTGTACTCATTTATGCTGAGCACTGTACATATAACAATGATGATCATTATCACCTATTTGGTATAATTGGTTACTGATACACCTGCCTATAAACCTATAACATCTCTGTGTGAGTGAAGAATTGATGTGATTATTAGGGGAAAAGGGCAAATACACCAAATACTGATTAAATTTTAGACTTACATTGCACCATTTTTGCACAGTATTGTATATATATATAATTGTGCTGATCCATAGATTTAATTTAGCGCGTCATTTAATATATGTAGTGAATGGCATAACACTAAATCTGAAAAAAACAACACCAAAATTGAAGTTTTTTGGGGGCAAAATAACCTATTGTTTAAATTAGCTTTTTGTGTTGTGTATTTGAAAAATGCACAATGTGTTTTTCTTACTACAATCTTTATTAAATAACATGAAAATTTTATTTTCACACAGGGGTTATTCTGTGCTCATACTTTCTGTTCATTACAGAAAACTTTTCAGCATTCTTGATATCATGAAAACACAGGATCCACCAATCACAATAAGGGATCTCACAGCTTACTCTGCTACCCTTCCTTTGATATTGACCTTTGCAAATGCTCAATATACATGCTGCAATATAAAATATCAGATCTGAGTCTATTGTAACTGATGTACAGTCATGGCCAAAAGTGTTGGCAACCTTGAAATTGTTCAAGAAAATGAAGTGTTTCTCCCCAAAAATGATTGCAATTATACATATTTTGTTATACACATGTTTATTTCATTTGTGCGTATTTGAACAACACAAGAAAACAAAGAAAAAAAGGCAAATTGGACATTATTTCACACTAAACCCTAAAAATGGGCTGAACAAAATTGTTGGCACATTTTCAAAAATGTGGGTAAAGAATTTTGCTTCAAGCATGTGATGCTTGTTCAAACTCACCTGTGGCAAGTAACAGGTGTGGGCAATATGAAAATGACACCTGAAAACATAAAAAGGGGAAAGTTGACTCAATCTTTGCATTGTGTATCTGTGTATGCCACACTAAGCATGGAGAACAGAAAGAGGAGAAGAGAATTGTCAGAGGAATTGAGAAGCAAAATTGTTGAAAAATATCAACAATCTCAAGGTTACAAGTCCATCTCCAGAGATTATATTCCTTTGTCAGTGCGCAACATAATCAAGAAGTTTACAACCCATGGCACTGTAACTACGGTAATCTCCCTAGATGTAGACGGCTGAGAAAAATTGATGAAAGGGTGCAACACAAAGAAGCTGTCCTGCAGGCTCTGGGTGCATCAGTGTCAGCGTGAAATATCTGTCGTCATTTGAATGAAATTAAACGCTATGGCAGGAGATCCAGGAGGACAACACTGCTGACACAGAGACATGAAAAGCTAGACTGCAGTTTGCCAAAATGTATGTGAGTATGCCAAAATCCTTCTTGGAAAACATCTTGTGAACAGATGAGACCAAGGTTGAGCTTATTGGTAAAGGACATCATTTTACTGTTTACCGAAAACTGAATGAAGCCTACAAAAAAAGTACACAGAACCTACAGTCAAATATGGTGGAGGTTCAAAGATTTTTGATTTACTTTGCTGCTTCTGGCACTGGATGCCTTTAACTGTATGCAAGGTATCATGAAATCTGAAAATTACCAAAGGATTTTGGGTCACAATGCAGTGGCAGTGTCAGAAAGCTGGGTTTGCGTCCTAGGCCATGGATCTTCCAGCAGGACAATGACCCTAAACATACTTCATGAAGCACCCAGAAATGGATGGAAACAAAGCGTTGGAGAATTTTTAAGTGGCCGGTAATGGGTCCAGATCTAAATCCCATTGCACACCTGTGGAGAGATCTTAAAATTGCTGTTGGGAGAAGGCACCTTTCAAATATGAGAGACCTGGAGCAGTTTGCAAAAGAAGAGTAGTCCAAAATTCCAGTTGAGGGGTGCAAGAAGCTCGTTGATGGTTATAGGAAGCGATTGATTGTAGTTATTTAAACCAAAGAGTGTGCAACCAAACATTAAGTTGAGGGTGTCAAATTTTGTTCTGCCAATTTTGGGGGTTTTGTGTGAAATTATGTCCAATTTTGCCTTTTTTCCTAATTTTTTTGTGTTGTTCCAATACATTGAAAGAAAATAAACTTTTGTATAACAAAACATGAGTATTTGCAGTAATTTTCTGGGAGAAATACTGCATTTTCTGGAATAATTTCTTTGGTGCCAACATTTTTGGCCATGACTGTACATAGGAATCTCCTAAAAGAAACAGAAGTGCGATTCTAGAATAGCCATGGCCATTGTGAAAACTGAATAGCTGTAAGGAAATCTTATAGTCTGTGCCTGCAGACCACGGATTTTCTTAAAGAAATTACCGTAGATCTTTATAGAGAACTCAGTTGCCCTTTGACACTATTATATTACTCTTTTATTACTTAATTTTAGGCAAATCCCTATTGGTTAGAAAGTCCCTATTCCTGGAATGCTGTAACTAGATTGTTGTAAGCAATGCCAAGGCACTCACAATATTTGCGCTTTAGAGCATTCTGAAAATCATAGATTTTGCTAATGATATGTTAGATCAATTTGACTGATGCTTTGCTATCTAATAAAAAAGCACAATGACTCTAATGGTCCTCGTAATCCTTGCCGATAGTTAACATTACAATGTATATAAAAAAGTCTGCCCAAGCCTGTTGAAATGCCAGGTTTGTCATGTAAAAAATTAAGTTATCAGTCAAGAGAAGGGTAGAAATTTTTTACAATGCATTAGATATACCATGGAGAACTGTGAAGATGGTCATCAAAAAATGGCATAAATTTGGCATAACTGTGACATTGCCTAGAACTGGGCATCCCTGAAAACTTGATGAAAAGACACTAAAAAAAAATTGGTCCAGAAGGCTAGAAGCCTGCAGCAACATTAAAGGAGCTTGAGGAATTTCTGACAAGTACAAGTTTGTGTACTGCATGTGGCAACAATCTCCTGTATGCTTACAAAGAAAAACATCCAAACCTTGGTATAGTTTGTGAAAATCTACATCAAGGCTACCAAAAGCATTAGAGAAAACATGTTATAGTCTGATAAGACCAAGGTGGAGTAGTTTAGCCATAATTCCAAAAGGTATGTTTGGCACAAAGCCAACAATGTGCATCACTAAAATAATACCATGCCCTGAGTAAAGCATGGTGGAGGCAGCATTATTGTTTTTCGGCAGGTGGAGGGATTTATGAACAGTTCCAAATATCACAAAATTTTGCAACAAAACCTCCAAGCCTCTGCTAAATAACTGAAGATGACAAGCAATTTCACTGTTCAGCATGACAATGAGGCTAAGCATACCCCCAAATCAACAAAAAAATGGCTTAGCCAAAAGTAGATCAAAGTTTTGGAATGGCAAAACTATGGTTTGCTCTGATGACGGCTGTACACATGAGATGCCCTCGCAATCTTAAATATTTGTACAAATACTGAATGCTGTCATAAATTCAAAGGGTACTTTAACAAGGCATTAGTTTGAGGGAGTATTTATACAACCACATTATTTTAGTTTTTTTTTTCTTTTTCCTCCTAAAAAAATGTCAGTTTATTTTTCAATTGATTTACAGTATACGGAAAATGGGTGACATTAAGTGTGGAAAAAGTTCTGAAATTATTTTTCTTGGTATGATGTTTTACATGACAAAAACCTGGCTGTTATGATTTGGTAGCTGAGGAGAGCAGGCAAAAAANCCGATTCTGTCGCCAGTGTGACCCCGGCCTTATTAGGGCCCTCTTCACGCCTTTCCCATTGCATTGTGAGTTGTTCCGTCCGTTGACCAACCACCCGTTGGGTCGAGTCACACATCGTGACATTATCACCAGCCGTCGGTGAGCAATGACTCAACTGCAGGCCTTCGCACATCTGATCCAGACCCTCACTGATGAGCTTAAGGAGCTGCGGGGTCAGGTGATGCAGCAGCTTCAGTAGTTGACGGGATCTGGCCTTCGGCTCAGTAGCAGGCTCAATTGGAACCCAAGATATCTCTCCCTGACCGGTTCTCTGGAGGGAGAGATAAGTTTATGGTTTTTCAGGAGGCCTGTAAATTATACTTCAGGCTCCGCCCTCGTTCATCAGGGAGTGAGGAACAGCGCGTGCGGATTATAGTCTCCACTCTCAAGGGTGATCCCAATCCTTGGCCTTCTCCCTGCCGACCAGTTCACCATCTTTGCGGTCGGTGGATGAGTTTTTGCGGCATTGGCGCTTGTGTATGTGGCATCTCCCTGGCGGAATCTCGACTCTGTAAAATCAAGCAGGGGGGCCAGCCAGCTGAGGAGTACTGCTCAGAGTTTACGAGGTGGGCCACTGACATGCAGTGGAATGACCCTGCCCTTAGGAACCATTTTTGTCAGAGTTTCTCACCTAGGCTGCAGGATACTCTGGTGCAGTACGCTGCCCCCAGGACGTTGGAAGTCGTCATGACCCTTGCTATCCGGGTGGATAGACGCCTCAGGGAGAGGCATACACCAAATCTGCCCCCTGTTGTCCTTGCTAGGAAGGAGGATGCACCGGTGCAGACAGACAAACCCATGCTGGTGGGAGTTGTATCTCAAGCGGGGTTGCCTGCAGCTTGCCGTGGTATGGGGCATGTTCCTACTGTGGGCAGACTGGTCATTTTATCGGTGTCTGCCTAGCTCACGCCAAAGTATCAACACCAACTCATAAGCCGCGTCCCCCTGGTCGTGTGGAGAAAGGTGTGTATATTTCCTCCATCTTCTCGTCTCAGTGTACCTTACCTGCTTAAGTGATGGTTGGCAGGGTAACTGAGACTACACCGGTGCTTGTGGACAGTGGAACGGGAGTCAATTTGGTGGATTCCATGTTTGTCCAGACCCACGGCTTGAGGAGTAGGATGCTGGTGAGACCCCTAAGCGTTCAGGCCATTGACTCTGTCTCACTTAGCCAGGGGAGAGTGACCCAAGTCATAGATAATATATATATCTGCGTATAGGGACTCGTCATGAACAGTCCCTGTCGTGCTACGTCTTGGAGGGTATGACAACTCCCATTGTCTTAGGCCTCCCTTGGTTGAAAAAACACAACTCAGTCATAGATTGACGGTCCAGGGAAGTAGTCAGCTGGGACCAGTCGTGTGAGGACTGTTGCCAGGGAGCTACGATCTCTGCTGTCTTTCTGCAACCGGCCCCTTCTTCTCCAGTGGGGGCAGCAGAGGTGCTGCCAGGGAGTAGGGGCAAGATTCAACCCTCACAAGTTAACCCGTGTCGGAGTCCTCGTAGGACGAGGAGTCAGGGAAGGGTGGTGGTTCCCTCTGTGCATAGTGGGGGTATGAGTTTGGTGACACAGGGGGGCGTCTCTGTTGTCAGTTCCTCAAAGAGTTCACTATCTTGTGACAAGAAGGGACTGGATGCCTTTCTTGAAAAGTATAATATTACAGGCTATATTCACTAGTTTCCTAGATACTGCGTTGATCCAGGGAGCTAGTCTGATTGCCGTATGTGGAGTCGGGAAGGAATTTTTTTCCCCAATGTGAAGCTACTGTTTGCCACTTGGGTTTTTTTTTGCCTTCCTCTGGATCAACATGTTAGGGCAGGTTAGGATAGGATATGGGTTGAACTAGATGGACTTAAAGTCTTCCTTCAACCTTAATAATAACTATAACTATGTTCATTGAAATAAACGTTCAGGTCTGGACCTATGTGTGACCGAGAACGTGTGAGTGTCCACCAAAAGCATCAGGTGGATGTATGCTACTGGGGCCTGGAGTTCTAGGGTATTCGGGACATATTGGGTGTCAGCCATTCTCAGCACAGGGATTTTCCAGTTGGAGTTACCCTCAGTAATACATGTACACAACTCATTCCCCAGGTCGGCGCTCTGGCGATTTGTGGCGCCTCCGAAGCCTATGTTATTGTCATCTCCATCGAACTACGTTCGCCGTAAACCTGAGGATCAGGTGATTGCAGAGGTGAACTCTGGTGTATCAAGGCGTCCTCACCATATTTCGTTTTCTGGTAGGGTCCGGTGTTAAGGGTCCAGAGGCCCCTCATTGAAAGGGGGGTACTGTCACGATCCATTTTTGGATTTGTGGCAGCTCTGGTTCCTCTCACTTAAAACTTTTTTCCTTTTGGGCCATAGGCGGTTAATGTCAGTTTCTCCCCGCTGGCAATACAGTGATGCTGGGTCAGCTGATGCAGGTGATGACCACTCCCACCAAACTTTAAAAGTCACCTGAAGCATCAGCTGACTGTTGGTGATACAGGTCCATTCTGGAAAGCAGCCTAGCAGGAGCAGCTCTTTGGTGGCTGCCAGGTCAGGTATATGGAGTCCAGTTAATAATAATCTTTATTTTTATATAGCGCTAACATATTCCGCAGCGCTTTACAGTTTGCACACATTTTTGTCGCTGTCCCCAATAGGGCTCACAATCTAGATTCCCTATCAGTATGTTTTTGGAGTGTGGGAGGAAACCGGAGTACCAGGAGGAAACCCACGCAAATACGGGGAGAACATACAAACTCCTTGCAGATGTTGTCCCTTGGTGGGATTCGAACCCAGGACTCCAGCGCTGCAAGGCTGCAGTGCTATCCACTGAGCCACCTTGCCAGTTGCTGTGTTTTCTGTTGTGTGGAGCTTAGCAGTCGTGTTCATAAGCTAAGTCTGGTGGTTTTTTTTTGTTACCTTGTCCCTTTGGTGTTTGTCACTTCCTCCTGTGTATATTATCTGCAGAGAGGTGAGGCTAGTGCTCCTAGCCGGCTAGTGCACTAGCCAAGGCAGTGTTAGGTGACAAATAGGGATGAGGTATCCTGACGGCGGCAGGGGGAAGGACCCGCATAGGGCATTAGGGGAATGCAGGGACAGGCTCAGATTTGAGCTCAGGTGGTGACCATCCCTCATTCCCTATTGTTAGGGCCCTCCTCTCGCCTTTCCCATCCCGTTGTGAGTTGTGCCGTCCATTGACCGACCCCCCACACATCGTGACACTATCATGAAGTACAATATGTCACTAGAAAACAATGTCAGAATCACCAGGATCCATGGAAGCGTTCCAGACTTACCTCATAAAGAGAGAGTGGTCAGAATTGTAAAAATTGGCCCGGTCATTAACATGCAAACCACCCTTGGGGGTTTAGGGGTTAAAAATGTTAACATTTGGGCTTTTTTTTAATTCTAGATGTTATCATGTTCCTTTTTGGCCTACTTTGGCACTGTAAAGACAATTGAAAATTCTACATTTTATCATGCACTTTGAATCATGAAATAGAGTTGCAGAAGGAAAGAAGACAAGAGAATGAGAAAAAGAAAAAAAATTAGTATAACAAAGACAAGAAAGAAAATATTTTGCTGTGTTTTTCAGTAAATTTAGTCTACTATTTCCTATCAGCAATGATGATTAACTTATCTTATTTATTTTACCTTTATCAATTTTTCTTATGTGTCTCCTGCCATTGCCAGTCTTATATGCAGTAATTTTGCACCCTTTTTCAGCCATTTTCCCCTCAGTATGAGTTCTGGTCTCCACTACTTTAATGACTATAATCCTGTTTGAGAGTAATTTTGTCTGAGGTTTTTTACTCAAATTGACACTTTTGTCACAACCCATTTGTACATTCTGTTTCACTGTTTTGAAACCCTAATCAAGTATGTCTGGAAATGGCGGGCACTTTTTACTGATATTATGATAAACATATAATTTGCAAATTTTTCGCACATTAATAAAAGCCCTTTCCTCACTGATTTTTAATGACTTATATTTAGAATTTATGGGGGGTTGCTAGTAATATAATAAAATTAAAAAGACAGGGGTCATTTTTGGTGATAGGTCTTCTTTAAAGAGTTTACCTGGGACTTTTATATCGATGGAAGTCTTCAAACTGATGCTGGACAAACATCTCTCTGAGATGGTTAATGAATCCTGCATTAAGCAGAGGGGTTGGACACAATGACCTTGGAGGTCCCTGTTCTGTTAGTTGTTTCCTGTCATGGATCACATGCTTTGGGTATCTCCAGGCTGTTTATTATATGAGGTGCAGTCCTCCATTACAAGAGTTCTCCAAACAACAACATATCAACAAGTTCAAATATGACTATAGATTACACAAATATAGTGAGACCCCTAGAGGCCACATCATCATATAACATATTGCTACATCCTTTCTCTTTTAACTGGAGGAACAATGAAAAATTATAAAAGAATGGATATCATGACCAAGTTAGAGATATAACATAATAATATAATCCTTGAAGTGCGCCAGCTTTCTGATAATTCTGCCAGCTCTAGTAACTAGAGTTGAGCGAAACAGGTCGGCCAGATTCATAAGTCGC
>VIAB01004963.1:100515-111644 GCA_009801035.1 Oophaga pumilio | reverse complement strand
TCACCAGTGACATTATACACAGGAGCTTGCGCCCCTAAGTCCCTGGTCGCCAGCCCCCTATGTCCCTGGTCCATGGCCCCTATGTCTCCAATCCTCGGCCTCCTATGAATCTGGTTCCCGGCCCCATATGTCTATGGTCCCTGACCTCCTATGGCCCTGGTCCCAGGCCCACTATGTCCCCTGTCCGCAGCCCCCTATGTCCCCGGTCCCTGGCCCCCTATGTCACTGATCCCTAGCCCTCATGTCCCTGGTCCTCATGTCCCTGATCTCTGGTCCCCATGTCCCTGGACAATGGCCCTCATTTCCCTGGCCCTCATGTCTCCGGCTCCCTGGTCCCCATGTCCCTGGTCCTTGGCCACCATGTCCCTAGTCCCCATGTTCCTGGCCCCCATGTCCCTGACCCCTAAGTCCCTGGCTCCGATGTCCCTGGTCCCTGGCCCTCATGTTCCTAGCCCCCAAGTCCCTGGACCCCTTGTCCTCATGTCCTTGGCCCCCATGTCCCTGGTCCCTGATGCCCATGTCCCTGGCCTCTGGCCCCCATGTCCCATCCACACAAGAAAAAAGAAAGAAAAAAAGTTTTGGCATCCTCTTCCTTCAGATCAAGCGCAGTCATATTAAAATGGCTGACGACCTATTAGGAGCCGGTGGCAGATGTCAGTGCGCCCGTCGAGGTCACTGTCCTGTGCTGCCTGCAATGGGCGCACTGACATCAGCTGCCGGCCTCTGATAGATCAGCGGCCATGTTAACTATTGAGGTGCAGACTTTCTGCACCGCAATACTTTTCAACTGAATGTGCATCCGAGGAGGTGCGTCTTGCTCAGGGGCCCACTGAAGAGTCGTCCTATGTCACGTTGCTCCAGGTTGACCCTACGGCAAAGCCACAGGTTTGAACTGTAAATCATCAGAAACTAATAACCTCCGGGCAAGCAGGAAGCAAGTAGGCAAGGAAGTAGTGTGCCATTGAAGATGGAACATGAGAAATCCATTTTAAGTCCTTCTCCAGGCTGATTACGCTAAGTCTAGGGTCACACAACCATTTTTCTCTCATCTGAGAAAATCAGTCCGACTATGCTAATCACACTCTGATCATGCTCAATTTTCTCAGAGTTGAAGAAAAAAAAGTTTCTCCACCTTCTCTATATTATCAGTCCTTGAAAATCACTTTCCACTCTGATGTCATCCAAGTACGGTCCGATTTTTTTCAACAGACCCATAAAATGAAATGTATGAATGTGATCCGATTCTCGGAGGCAAATTTTGCAAGCAAAAATCGGATGTGTCCACAGAGTAATCTAGTGACGAATGCTATCTATCAAAACGACGTCTGTTTTTTTTACGGTTGTGTGCACTAACCCTAAAAACATTGTCACCAAACTGCAGCTTTGTGAGTGGAACTAGATCAGGAGGATTTACCAGCATATGAATGTAATGAACAATGTCTCAATTACCTGACAACAAACTCAGATCTTTCGAATGACAAAGAATGTTAATTCATAGTATATTTGAAAATAGTACAACTTTTCTCCAATGATTTTGTTTTAGTTTCCCCTTCAAATGGGTTTTCTGGTGAAAACAAGTTCATTCCTATCCTTTAAGTTGTGATTTTCCTGTATATTTGTGTTATTTTACATCTATTGTGTAACTAGCAAGCGTGCCCATGGGTGATACCCATTATCATATTGGTTGGCAACCTCTGTTGTGGAAAGATGAAAAACAACATAGACTGATACAACTAAACATGGCTGAAACTCAAAGACAAAATCTATATTTAATAATGTTTGTTTAATGTGTCCTTAAAAAAATCCACCCACATAGTTGTGTCATCGTCATCTGGATGTAGAAGCAAACAGGTCAGGTCGGCCTATTAATTCCATAGGGAGATGTCCTATTTATGATATGGAGAATCTCTGCCAAGTATGACTTCACATGTCCTATTCACATATGTTACTAGACCGTATCTGCTCGTTTCAGACACCTCCAGGTGCAAGATCCATGAAGGAACTGGAAAGCATGGGGTAATGGGTACAGACAACCAATAATGCAGTGGGGCTCTATATATTACTCTAAAACATTGCTCAGTCATATGGTCGTATAAGTTGGACAGAAATCAGAAAGCAGTGGACGGACTGACCGGTGGATCTACCCACCGAAGCGGGAAAGCTACATAAAAATACATAAGCTGACATGCTCAGGTCAGGAGAACCACCAGCCAGTCCGTGCATTGGGTTCCGATCTCGGTCTGAGTTATACAGCCACCTGACTGCACCCTAACACTAAGTTGTTATAAATACTTAAAAGGGTTGTCCAGAATTAGGAAAACATAACTGCCTTCTTCCAAAAAAATGTCAACAGATGGTGCTTTTTTTTGGAAGACGGCACCCATGTCCTTACAACCGCTTTAAAAAATTTTGTTGCACTCTAAAAAGCATCAAATTTTCGGGACTTGGGGGCTCATTCTGATGTCAGTTTTTCATTATTAACTTTTTCACAAATAGAACTTGCATCCATATTATAGTCTATGGGCTCGTTCCCATGTCCGTGTTTTTTCAGACTGAGTGGCCTGCAACCCAAGACGCGGCGTCAGATACCCTTTTGATCCAAATCAATACAAGTCAAAATTGGATGTGTTTGTTGGATGCGAGAAGTTTGAGAATACTTATTACACACACAAAATAAAAAAAACTCTGATAGTTAAAACTTAAACGCTGACCAAACTGCTGAAAATCGGATCCAACGTATTGACGAAACTCAGTCTGGCCGTTATGAGAAAAAAACACTTGATGTCTGATTGTGCCCTGTGAACTGGTAAAGTACGTTGATTAGTCTGCCCAACAGGGGAATATATAATGAGCAAAATACTCCAGAAATCTGCCAAATTTTGGTAAAATTATTTGGTGTAGACGTATGTCAACCATGAGTGGGTGTAAGCGATATGTATGATATGCCTAATACGTTATGCCACATGGGCCACTTTAATCAATTTGGTTCAATCTGTAAAGTTATTGCCCACTATGGATCAACTCAAATGTGATGTCATACAATGATGTCATGCAGTCACCGTTAATACTACACACTGTATATAATTAATTTATGAATCAGAATGATTGAACACTGGCTGGACCTGGTTGGACCGCCAACCATCCAATGTTTTGGTGGCCTCTTGCCTTTCCTTTCTAACAACAGATGTTTGAAGAGATAAGAATCAGACCAGTGGGTTGTTATTGGGGAGATAATAGGTATCTGGCAGCAGTTTACCCCCCTTTTTCTACTGAGAACACATGGATATTTGAGTGATTGAAGATACAGAAATTAGCTGAACACGTGTTGAGGTCTAGTAGACAGCAATTTAATATATATAGTCACGTATCTGTGTTTTTCAAGAATAGAACATAAAACCCATTATAGTCTATAGGCATGTTCATGTGTCTTTGTTTTGAGATCCGATGGTGTGCAAAAAAAACCCAAAATGGAGACATCTTCATTTTTGATCCGATTTGTTGATCAAACAAGCCCAAGTGAAACGGTCCATCAAAAAAAGTGGAAATCACTTGGACACCATCCTCCCATGTCTCATCCGAGTGATTTCTTTACTATTAATACGTTGGATATTTTTTACATATTTTTATCATGGTAAAAATGGACATGTGGACCAAAAGTGGAGGACAACAAAAACTGGCAGATTGATATCAAATTGTCCATTTTTTTCCTTGTGTATAAAAAATTTCCTGACATCTGAATCAATTGCTTACCAAAAATTTTAAAATGCGTACAACCACTTAATAGATTCCATATGTGCTGTACTTCTTGTCTTGTTATCTTACTTTTTTAGACTTTTGGTGTGTATATGTAGTAAAAGCTTATTTTATTGGTGTATATGTTCAGCCACCATCCCCCATCTCCAAATTTACAAGTAAATGTTGGTTCCTGAAACCTAGAGAGATAACTGGGATTGCCTTAGGTCATCAGAAGCTGACATGTGAATAGAGCCAGACGTATTTAACATAACAACATATGGGTTACATTAGTGTCATGAAGCTCTGTGTACGTGGACGGTTATGTAAGTTGGTTACCTTATAGAAAAAAGGCATGAAGATATTGCTATAGAAAAATGTAAAAGTAAATGGCACAATTTTCTGTGACGTGGGTTGGATACGAGCCATTGCTCTATGAGCATTGTTCAATAGGTTATTGTTTCAGCAGGAGGCTGGCGTTCTATTGCTAGGCGGCAGCTGAAGTGGGTGCAGTGATGACAGTCGCAACTCACCCAGGTTCCTAAGGAAAAACTAAGGACCCCTCTGCCACCTATTAAAAAAATAGTATCATACATGGCACTTGGAAAGTGAGATTCTGGTTTTAAAGGTAACTTTTCATGGCCACTAATGGTATTTACCTGCAGATATAGGGCTATTCTGCAGGTAAATAGTGTGAAAACCCTGCCTGGCTGCTTTAATGGACTAGTGGCTACATGGAAAAAATGAACTTATATCTTCCCTGCAGCCACTTGCTTTCAGTCATCCAGTTATAGTCACTCCCTGGCACTATGTTTGACAGCGTGCGCTGCAGTGTATGTGTTTGTGTGCAGAGAGTGGCTGTGTCACACCCGCAGGTAGCACATGTGGTTCGTGGACCCACTGTGCTACAGGGCTGGGCTTACCTAGGAATGGGTGTAGCTAAGCGGCTATCTGGTGTTCACTGGAGCTCCTGATGGTGGAGTTAGGCTTGAGCTGCAGGTAGCCGCCAGGTACCTCTCCTAGGTAGTACCTCATACTGCAGCTGCTGACCCCAAGGGTCAGGTCCGCTGACACAGAAACGGACTCTGGCTCTGTTCAGACTACTAGGCACTGAATCCTCTGGCAGAACGATCACTGACATCGACATGAACTCTGGTTCTGTTCAGACTCCTAGGTTCAGGATCTTCTGCAGAACAGTTGCTAACATGGATACTCAGACACGGCTGATTCAGAGATTGGTTTTAGCAGTCCGGATATACAGAGTACACGTATAGGCACATGTTCAGACACACGGTTCTTGGATATAGATTCAGGCACCACCGGAGCAGCTTCAGGATTCAGGACTAGCTACATAAGGGCCAAGGACTACAGGCTCAGGACTGGCCACACAAACACCAGGGACTTCAAGTTCAGGACTCTGACCACGCAAGGACCTCAAAACTCACAAATTCCACTACACACTAATGATACAATGTTACTTTGGCACCTCCCAATTAGGGAAGATGCTTTTATACAAGATGCCTATCAGCTATTGTCTGGGGACATCTTAGCAGGTGTACGCGCAGCTGGGGCGATGAGTATATTGGCGTACCTGCATGAAGGTGAACCATGCATGGGTGCCAGCATTAACGTTAAAGTTCCCCCTTATGCCTCCTATTCTTTAAGCCCTTAAGAATTTACTGCAGAGATATTAGAGGCCAACACCTCTTCATGAACTTTCACGACTTCTCTTCAGGACCACATCTTCTCCTGTCCACTAGAAGAAATGTAACATCTCTCATCATTTTTATGACTAGGATGCTTCTATCTCTATTAAGCCATCCTCAGCATAGTACAAAGTAGGCATAGCACCAGGAACTTGGCATTGAGAAGTCTCTCTCCGTCCTGTGAGATCCACCTCATGGATATTCTTTTCAGCTGACCACCTAGAAACTGAAGAAACCTTCTCTGTGTCCATCTTTAGCCTGGTCTTCAAGATTACGCGTCCTCGAGGCAGGGAGGTCCCTTGGGGAGCAATTCATTGGAACAATCATGTGAACTGTGTGAGGACATCGCCTCTGATTCCCTTCCTTTGGAGGTACCAATACACAGTGAGTCAGCAACTAGCCTACCTGGTAGAGAAGATGGTGACACTGAGAGCTGAACTGGACATACAGGGACCAGCTACCTCTTGAGAATTGACTGTCCTTAATGAAACACTTGTCGAGATTTCCAGACTAGAACGGGCACTTAAGTTCTCAGCTCTGGACGACTGAAGGGAAGTTGATGGAATGAACCAGTCAGCACATGGAAGTCGATATTCTCCGTATGCAATGCTCCTATCTTGAGCTCTAGTCATCCAGAAATTACTTGGCTGCTTTTTGGTAGGGCTTGTCCTTCACCTGACAGTGCGCTCACTGGATTTTTAAGCTGTTGGATGTGACTCTGACACCGACTCTTCACAGATTGCAGCAACAACTTTTCAGCTGAACTGAACCCTCCACTTGCCACGAATACAGTCACAGTCATAGGCAGAGAGGGAATACTCTCGTCAAGGTCAGCCTTTCCTACTTGCCCAAGGTTTCTGCGTTTTCCAGACTTCCCAGGACAAAGACCGTCTGGATGTTCTACCCAACTGCAGCGATACCACAATCCCTTCTTATGACTAAGTTCTGGCTTCTGCTCAGCCTGCCAAACATGATTGATCTTTATATATTTTGTACTGGTTGCTGCCTCAAAAGGCTGGGGAACCAGAGGTCTTTGGAAGGACAGGGAGAGACATGATTGACTCCTCGCACACCTCACCTTTCTGGGCTACTCCTGGAAGCTGGGAAGGGAAGATGTCACAGAAGATACTAGACTCAGCTCATCAAAGACCTCTCGAAGGCCATCAGGAAGGCTTGCAGGTTTGAGGTCACCAGATTCCCTCTCTCCCATAGGAGGCTCAGCCATGCTAAGGCATTGCCTGTGAGGTAGGACATTACGAATCCCATCTTGACCCGATTGGAAGAAAACTGATTGCTCAAAACTTCATAGTACCATCTGTACTGCTCTAGGAACTCAAGGCACTGTTTCGGATCCCCAAAGCACCATGGCTGATCACACAGGATGGGTTCCACTTCAGAAGCACAAGTTCAGGTCGAATAGGCACAGCTGTAGGTACTGCAACTTGTGCTGCCACAGCTGACGTCAGGGCTTCTAGTGTCTGCAGGTGAAACAAAATTATTTCCTGGCGCTGTCGCTAGTAGTTTAGCTCCAAGCACAGAGAGGCCTGGAGACAAATGAAGCCCATAGCTGAAGCAAACTGTCATGCCCGCAGGTGGCGCACGTAGTTTGTTGACCTACTGTGCCAGGCTTACGAAGGAAGGGGTGTAGATAAGTGGCTACCTGGTGTTAACTGGAGCTCCTGATGGTTGAGTCAAGCTTGAACTGCAGGTAGTCACCAGGTAACTCTCCTAGGCAGTCCCAGGTACTGCAGCTGCTGACCCCAAGGGTCAGGTTCACTGACACAGAAACGGACTTGGGCTCTAATCAGACTACTAGGTTCTGGATCCTCTGACGAACAGTTACCGACATGGACTCGAATTCCGTTCAGGGCTGATTTGAAGACTGGTTTCATCAGTCTGGATATACAGAGAACAAATATAGACACACATTCAGACACATGGGTCTCATTCAAGTACCACCGAAGCAGCTTCAGGGTTCAGGACTGGCCATACAAGGACCAGGAATTACGGGTTCAGGATTGGCCACACAAGGACCAGGGATGTGCATGTTGGCCCTTTAAGAACAGGGCAGTGCGTACACTAGGTCACTGGGAACTCAGAGAAGCAGGAAGAACGCCAAGGGGCACGCTGCACTGTCGGGATGGTGAGTATGTCACCGTCCCTGCATGGATTGGTAAGTGTGACGATGCAAGGGCACCGAAAAAACTGTACAGACTGTCAATCAATGTGCAAGGGAATGATTACAACCTCTCACTGTATATAATGAAGGGTAACTGTAACATTTCCTTTCATCGTCCCGATGTCTAGGAACGACCAGCTACAGGGAGAAGATAACTTCCTTTTTTCCCTGTAGCCGCTCTTCCAGTAGGCAGCCAGTAAGGATTTTATTGTCATTTACATGCAAATTAACCCTATATCTAGAGGTAAATAATATTTTTGGACATGACAAGGTACCTTTAAATTTTGCATTGGTACCTAGGATCTTCAAGTTACAAGTTGGGCACGACTGGACTGAAATATAATTCGGCGTGGGCGCTGGTGTGGGGGCATCAGTTCCAACAATGCAACAACTGCTATGCTCCAGGATTTGGACACAGTTGTGTGAGGTTAAATAACTGTGATTCATCATGTCTTGGCATCAATACCGTCTGGTCTCTGCAATATAAACATTATTTGTATCAGTCCTAATCTACATTCACCAATCTCAACAGCAACAATATTCAAATGTTTCCTTTAAGTTCTTTTTAAGGCTGAAATCACACATGCAGTTTTTACTGCAGATATTTGAACCAATGCCAAAACTAAATTCACAAGCAATAAGAATATTAAGGAAGGACTTAAGGGTATGCCACACTAAGCGAGATCGCTAACGAGATTGCTAACGACATCGCTAATACGTCACTATTTAGCGATCTCGTTAGCGATGTCGTTGTGTGTGGCATGTAGCAACGATGTGGCCCCTGCTGTGATATCGCTGATCGTTCACTAGCGTTCTGGACCGTTTTTTGATCGTTGGCGTCCCCCTGGTGAGCCTGTATCGCTGAGTGTGACACCTTTTGCGAACGACGAGCGACCTCGTTGGTGACGCATATGACAGCTACGCAGGCGGGACTGTTTTTTTAGCGTCACGGAGTGGATCGCAATATCTGTAGAAGCAGGCAGGTGGGACTAGGTTTTCTTTTGCGTTACAGAGAGGATCGCAGAAGCTGCAAAGCAGGCTAGCAGGACGCAGAGAGCAGGAGCGATGCTGGAAATTCCTATGAATCAGAAGCGCTCGAGAACAATGAAAGGGAGCGCTATACGCCGTCTTTCATGATGCGGTCAAAACATAAATTATTGCACATATATAAATATATCTGTGCTGAGGGGCGTGGAAAAGGTTGTGCTCAGTACATGCTAATGACATCCTAACGACCGCCAAAGTCGTTAAAGAGATCGCTGACCGCTGATGTGTCGTTTGAGATCTCCTGTTTGGCAGCTACTAGCGACCTAAAAGCGATCACACCAACGATCTCGTTAGCTTGCATCGTTATCGTGATCGCTAACGAGATCGCTTAGTGTGGCAGTACCTTTAGACTTCCCTGTCCTGCTTTACTTCTTTGACTCAAAAAAGCGCACCAAGACTTTCAGCTACGATTCCAGTCGAGTTCTGTTGCCACAACCCAAGAATAAAAAGAAATGCTGGAAAATAAAGTTCTAGTTGTGCAGGTCTCATGGTGCTGGGCAGGAGACACGTTGGTTAGCTGACTAATGGCACTGTCGATGACTGTGAGAACATTGTGGTTGTCTAGAGAAACGGGGTATTATACCAGGATGGGGACATATATTACTGGAAGGGGCCCAGGATGGAGGACATTATTACAGGAAGGGGCCAGGATGGGGTACATTATAGAAGAAAGGGGCACAGGATGGTGGACATATTACAGAAAGGGGCACAGGGTTGGGGAAATTATTACCGGAAGGGGCTAGGATGAGGGACATTATTACAGCAAAGGAGCCAGAATGGGGTACATTATTACAAAAAAGGCATATAGGATGGCGAACATTATAACAGAAAGGGGCACAGTATGGGGGACATATTACAGAAAGGGGCACAGGATGGGGGACATTATAACAGGAAGGGGCTAGGATGAGGGACACTATTACAGAAAGTGGGCACAGGGTGGGGGACATTTTTACAGGAAATGGATAGGATGAGGGACATTATTCCAGAAAGGGGCTAGGATGGGGGACATTATGACAGGATGGGAACATTGCTACATCAGAGGGTAAACATATTTGTCATCACAAGATTTAGAACGCTACAAGGGCCCATACATCTGATGATCATGCAGGTGGGACCCAAGTCCAAATTTTGCACCAGGGCCCATCAGACTCTAGTTACGTCACTGGTCTTTGAAGCGTTGGTCTTTGAAGCGTTAGGGGAAACTGGAGAATTCAGAGAAAACTCATAAAAATATGGGGAGACATACGAACTCCTTTCAGATGTTGCCCTCGGCAGGATTTGAACCTAGCACCCCAAGGCATGAAAGCAACAATGCTAACCACTGAGCCACCATACTAACTAGTGAGCCACCATGATAAGAAGTGAGCCACAATTTTATCCACTTGCTCACCGTGTTAACCACTGAGCTGCCATGCTAACCACTGAGACACCATGTTAGGAACTGAGCCAAAGTGTTGCCCTGTTTTCCTTTATTATTGTATATTAGTCTTTTTTTATTTTCAACCTCCCCAGAAACTTGTCCCTTTTTATACCTCAATGGTAAAATTTATTATCTAGCATACATATTTATAGTCCAATATTCGTGTGGCTCCATGTGAACAGAGAGCGTTGATTTTAGCTTAAGCTCTCAAACAGAGGATCGAAATGCGTTTCCCTTTGCTTTGTTTACTTTTTTCTATCTCGCCGTAATACTCCCAATATAAAGGTTTCCGAACTGCTAGCCGGATGGTTGAAGAATAACTAACTTGTGACTTGTAAAGTTGTAACACTAGTTCTCAGGGCAGCTGCCTGCAGTGTTACATGAGTATCAGAGCGAAGGAGGAGACCTGGGTGACCACCGCCCATCCCTGTATGAGCCCCTCCTCTGAACTGCAACTGACTCATTGAGCTAATTTCATTCCTCTCTTTCATTCCAGAGATTCCTCTGAAAAGCTGTCACCTTTCCAAAATACCAAGCCTGCTTCCAACCATCAGCACCAGCACCAACAACAACAGCAGTGGCCAGGCTAGCCAGAGAGCCCTCCTCATCCTCACCTGACCTTCATCATACACAGAGGAGGGGGCAGAGACAATCCCTCTCAGTGCTGCCCAAAAGGAAAAAAAAATACAAGTCTTTCCCCTACAAAGTGCTGACCAGGATTGCCTTTCTCTGCCCCCCATTCAGTTCTTTCTCTTGGCTTCCAGATACCCCACAAAAGCTGCCTAGTTGCCACCAAGTTCCTCTGTAAAAGCCCCGCACCGTCCCACTGCTGGCAAGGTAAGCAGAAAAAGTTTCCAGATCTGTGTATTTTTCCCTCTCTCTCTTTCCCGGTCTGTCTATCACAGGATTGGGAGCTTGAAATCCTTGTCGTTTTTCACATGTTTGGCATTTTTTGGGTTCCTTTCTCTCTTCCTGATCACTTTGAGCCTGGATCAGGCTGGAGAGGAGGATAACTGAGAGGCTTTTCTTCTTCTTTTTTTTTTTT
>VIAB01004963.1:86608-100463 GCA_009801035.1 Oophaga pumilio | reverse complement strand
TTTTTTTCTCTACTTTTTAGCTGCTGCTGTGATTTGGATATTGAAGTTGGATAATGGATTTGACGTTACTTAGATTGTTCTCGGGGCTGTCGCCTGGGATCGGACGAATGATCAACCCAGGGATATCATCTATACGACTTACTGGAATATTTGCAAAGTTTAAATGTAAAGACCCTACCCAAAACAAAACTCTCTTTTCTCATTTTTACCTACTTCCATTATACCAAGAGTTCTCTGGTCTGTAAGTACAACTTGTCGATTGTAGGATACTTTTTAGAACTTCTTTGTTTTAGTGACTGGTTTCTGTAGCCTCCCCCCACCAGACTGTGATCTGCGCTGGTTCCCTAGCCATTTATGTCCTGATCCTTTGTTTTTCCATCTTTCTGCTGATCTAAGCACAAATCCCCAGCACAGGATAAAGCATGTAGCTCAATCTTCCTCAACAGCTTTATGTTTAGTTTTCATGGTTCCAAAGATTGAAAAAAGACTCAAGTTCAACCTTTCTCCTCTTTTTTTCAACACTAAACATGACTTGACTCCCGATAACCCCCGATTTAAATACCGAGATCCTAACTTAAATTATACTATAAATCTAATCTCTTTAATGAACCCCTTTTCCCTATTTCAACAACTATTCAAACTTTTTAGAAACTTTATGATTGAAAAATGTGAAAGGGTCTGAAAGTTTAAAGGAATCCTCTAACTCTCAAAAATTAATTCTTTATACCCTGGTTTACAGTTCTGACACAAAGCCCGGCAGTCAATCAGTCACTTATGGATTGACCCTTTGAGTCCCAAGACGTTAAAGGCTCTTTGTCTTGGAGTAAAACTAAGGAAAAGGGGGGAGTAATTAAGGTTTGGAGGGGATTTGGATCTTGTATTTGCCATATTGCTGACTTGACTATTGCCCAACTGTTGCTGTGCAGCTTGTAGGAAATGGGAGCAGACATGGAAAATGCTGGAGGAAGAAGGGGGGGGGGAGGTTGGAAAAAAAAAGAGGGAGAAGGACAGATAAGGAGGGAACAGAGCTGCCTTTCAAAGTTTGCTCTCTTTGTTCAGCTGCTTGGGCACTGCAGATCTGCCATGCTGGCTGGATTCCCTTGTTCTGTATTTGTTTTGTAGTATCCAGTGTGTAAATAAAAGCAGGAAACACTTTTCCCCTTTTTTACTCTGTGGACAGAAGCAAACAAGTCTTTTATGGTGTAACTGTAGAGGGGGGTGGGGAGGCGATGAAATCACTGCACAAAGAATAGTGATCACAATCACTGCTACTAGTTTAACTATAGCGGTGCTGTCGACAGGCGCCAGCTTTACACAGCTTGGATTCTCGAAAAACATCTTTTTTTAAATATTTACTTATCGAGGAAACGTTCCATAATTTTAAACATCATTTTGTGAAACTTAGTTCATTTCCTCTTATTTGATTAAGTTCTTGATCATGGATTTCCTGTGACCTAAAGGACCGTTTCTCTTCGAAATACCGAAATTATCTGCATAACTTAAAATGGGAATGGTACTGAACAAGGACAAGAACTTGTAAAAAGCTTCTTTGCATTTCCTCATGTCATAAAAAGTCATGAAAGTTAAAGAGCAACATTTTTTTTTTTAAATGTTGATGTTTTTCGAAAAATAACGAAAAACATCAGTTGATAATGATTTCATTCGGCTCTTTGTTAGTTAAGTCTGCCAACTAACTACCCACCAGGGACATTTGTATTACTTTCCCAGGCTCCTGCATGGTAAGTCTAGTCTAGTAACGCTATGATACATTTTCAGATCACACTTTAAATACTCAACATCAAGTTTTACAGCTCCCAAAACCAGGCTATACTAAGGAAAGGGATGTAGAGAATTGGCAAAAAAAGGAAAATTTAAGAATTTTTATTTACTGATGTTTTTACATAATGTTTTTACACATTTTTTTAATATTTTACATCATTTTTGGGTCAAAAGCCATGAATTTTGCGTGTTTGGGAGCTGTAAACAGTTTACGGTTTATGCCGCGCGATTCTTGGCTGCACAATGTAAACCGCTACGTGTACTGAAGCCCTAAGGTGGATTTTAAGGATTCGAATGAGTCCTTTAAACTTTTTTTTTTATTATTATTGTTCAGTTTATATGGAAATGTTAGCAATTATTGTTATCTGCAAGTAGACTGCACACATTGTCCAAGAAAATGCCAAAATTTTGGCCATCAAGGCAACAGGAACACAGGAAAGTCACCGGATTAAAAAATGTCTGCTACTTGCGTAGCACGACTTTTTACGAGTTGCAAGTTGGTTGCTGCTAACTCGCATGTGTATCCTCACAAATCTGAAGGTCAGCTTCATATTTATGTTACAGATTCTGCCACAACTACATGTTGGATGTTGCAACATGAAAAATCCTTGCATTGGTATTTTGCTCATCCTTTTTTTTTCCTATTTTAATGAATTGATTTTTCGATTCTGACATATATTTTAAGCCTTTTTGTTACTTTATTAACAAGACTCGACACAGTGTAAGTAGGTTAACTATTTTTAGAAAGCTGCTGCCCAACCAAATGCAACCCTCGAAGACTTGTATTTGAACCTTAACTTTTTCTCCACATATTTTTAAATATCATTTTCAGATGGGTGAGGGGGCTGTCAACATATTATTTGCATCAAGGCAGGAGAAAATTATTGGATTTGTTTTAGGAAAATATACCAAGAACCTAATGTCTGTAGGCTGCAAGAAAGCCCACTATTTTTGTTGTGGCAAACATAGCTTGGATTTTGTATACTCAAATGTATTATTTTCCATCATGATTTTGTGTTTTTGTTTTTCTCATATTTATTCAATCAGAACTGCTACAGGCTTTGAAGAACACGTTATGTCACATTGCACAAGTCAGAGATTCTATTTAGTGAGCCATGTAAAGGGCTTTTGTGTATTTTGGAAAGGTCCAAAAGGTTTTTCCTAGGTCATAATGATATTTAGTCATCCTTGCCCACATCCATGAGGAAAAGCAGTTCACTGGTGGTTAAAACTTTCCATGTAATGACCACTATACTAACTTGTAGCTGGGGTGGGGGATGGTGGGTGAAGGGAACTTTGCATTGTTTATGCATCAATGGACTGTCAGTGAGCTGTCAACAAATAATCCTCCACATACATTGTCCTACCATGGAAGGTGGGGGGAGATATCCTTGTATGGATCTGAAGTTTACCAAATGAGATGTAAAAAGTATAAAGTAATGTCGTTCCAACTTTATTTTTTATAAAATACATTTTTATTAATTGATGCCTCTACGTAATGTTCTAGTGAAAATTGGTCACTGTAGAATTAGAGATGACCACATCTCGAACCCAGTTGAAGCCCATCAGGAAATATTTTTGCTCCTTTTTCAGTGAAATAAAAAACATAATTCCTGGGCTCTGTTGCTGAACAGAAGTAAAGTGTATCTGAACTTGAAAACTATAAAACTTTTAATATGTATTAGAAAGGTTTAGAAGGTTTGGTTGGTGGAGGTCAAAGGTGCTTAGTCCCACACCAATTGCTAGAAAAAAGCAGGACAGAAAGTGCTCCAGGGATAAATAAGAATAGAACAGATATTAGACTAAATTCAGATGAGTCCACCAAAAATAGGTGTGTTCAACCGAGAACATCCAACAGTCTTGATGTGTATGGGGGTCTCCTGACTCTCCCTGATAAATGATGTCGAAAGAGAGAAAGAGCTGGCACCTTGGACTTCCAAGAGCTCATTCTTTTATTCTACGGGAGATAAGCCACCACCAGAGATGTCTTAAGGTACTGCCACACTAAACGCTCCCGCTAACGATCACAATAACGACGCATACTAATGCGATCGTTTTTGTGATCGTTTTAATGTCGCTAGTAGCTGCCACATTTAGCGATCTCGTTAACGACGCATAAGCGGTTAGCGATCTCCTTAACGACTTTGCGATGTAAAAAACAGCGCAAATCGTTCACAAAACGTGCCAGACATAGCGATATAGGCTCACCAGCGGGACGCCAACGATTAAAATACGGTCCAGAACCCTAGTGAACGATCAGCGAGATCACAGCAGGGGCCACGTCGTTGCTACATGCCACACACAACAGCGTCACTAACGAGATCGCTAAATAGTGACGTTTTTTAGCGATCTCGTTAGCGACGCTGTTTAGTGTGGCATACCCTTTACTACTGGCTCTCTCATAGACAACACAAGTGAGTTCGGCCAAGCCAAGGAGGCCTCGCTGCTGATAAGGACCCAATAAGTCTTATTTCTGACTCCTTTTCTACTCTGCAAGATAAGCCACTGCAATAGGAATCTGGCAATGGTAGATAACACATAGAGTTCTCATAGATAACACAGGAGCTCTTGGCAGGGTGAGCTTTCTTGGGTATGGGAGAGTCGAGGGTGATGCTGTTGGCCAAACAATTATTTTGATGATATCTAATGTTTATGGTGGCTTAAGCCCCCCCCCCGTCACACTAAGCGAGATCTCTAGCGAGATCGCTGAAGCTTCACCGATTTTGTGACGCAACAGTGACCTAGCCAGCGATCTCGCTTAGTGTGACACGCAGCTTCGACCATCCCCCCTGCTGGGTATCGCTGATCGTCGTTGAATGTCCTGGACCATTTTTTTCATCGTTGGTCTCCCGCTGGCCAGCGCACATCGCTGCGTGTGACAGTGGGAAACCAACGATCAGTGAGCTGGGAGCTGGTATCCAATGTACATATCGGGTAACTAAGCACCGCGTGGCACCTAGTTACCCGATATGTACCCTGGTTACCGGCTCCCAGCTCTGCTGTAGAGCGCTGAGAACCGGTATCCAGGGTACACATCGGGTAACTAGGCGCCGCGCGGTGCTTAGTTACCCGATGTGTACATTGGATACCAGCGTACTCGCTGGTCCTGATCGCTTGTGAGTCTGCCCATGTGACAGCTCACCAGCGATCAGCTAAAGATGTCCCAGCATCCCATCCACGTTGTATCAGAATGTGGGATCGCTGGGACATTAAAGAGTGTGACGGGACCATTAAAGTTTGAGCTAATCTTCTGGTGATCCCATCTACCCAAGGAGAGCAGCACTCAGCTAAATTCTGCTGCCCCACATTTCAGTGATTGAATTTCAGTGATTGATTACCTGACTCTGCATATAGCAGCTTATCTCTGATGGTAACAAAAGAATCGACCATTGGAAATTAGTGCTGATACTTCTCTCCCCCAACATATGTTGGAGAAAAGTCAGGAGGTCCCCTTAAACATTAGACTGTTGGCCAATCCTGCCCAATATTGAAAGGTTTTGCTGATTTAACCTAATCTGTATGAGGGTCTTTAAAATCAACCATAACCTACCCCTTTTTTGATTTTTGATGGGATCCTCTCCAATAATCTGTTGGCCAAGGGCTGTTGGTGTAAACAGAGATCCAAAAGAATGGATGTTTTTAAGGCAAGAAAAATCATACAGATTTATATGACTGCTACTTATCTTCTTATATTATGGATGATGGCTGGTGTCTGATCCGGTGGCCAAGAACAACCAGAACAAGAAGCCTTCCCACAGAGTTATTTACTTTATCTTAGCCCAAAGATCACATAGTACCATTCAGGATATGAGCTCTGCCTGAGAACATCTACAGGTTTACTATGATTCTAAATCTTTCTAGTACCACTGACTACTTTTAAATCCAAGACATTGGTTGCTCTTGATCTGCTTGTCACCACCTTGGTCGCCTTCTTCTGTTTGTTTTTGAGTTGAACTTGTAAAACTGGTTCCTGTTTTGAAACCTTTAAGCTTGATTCACATCTTCATTTTCTAATGGGAGGAGGGAAACAATTATTAGGGTCAAATCTTAGACCTTATTCAGATGCAGATTTGTCAGTAATTTAAAGCTAAAATTAAAATTTGATCCTAAGCCCAATAAATAATGGGCATATGTAGAATTATTTATTTTATTCTGTGTATTCACTTCTAATTTTGTCTCTAAAATACTGATATTGGGCAAAATACTTACCAAATCTTTTTCAGTGATCTTTTTTGTAGACGTATAGGGCTAAAGTGTGGATCCTATACTGTTTGCTTTTAGAATACATAGTAAATTACTAAATGCCCTAGCTCTTATCCTGTTTTTTCTGAATAAGGTATGGTTATATTAACTTAAAAAAGTCCTCAGATCTCTCGGGGATCATGGCTTAACCCTATGTAATGTGTATTTGTTTTTAACGGCCTTAGGCTCGATCTCGAACCATGGCATCTTGATGGATGAACGATCTGTAGAAAGATCGATCTTGTGCAAGCCTAGATTACTCCACCAGGGTCTTCTCCACCATTGTTTCGATAGAATCAAGCCATTGGGTTGCTGGTCTTCCTCTTTGCCTTGTTCCTTCTATTCTTCCCAACATGATGTCCTTCCCCAGTGATTGTTCTCTTTGTATAAAGTGCCCAAAGTAGGCAAGTCATACCTTGGTGATCCTTGCTTTGAGTGACATAGCTGGCTTGATTTTTCCAAGACTGATTTGTTTGTTCTTCTTTCCATCCATGGTATTGATAACATCCTTCTCCAGCACCGCATTTCAAAGGCGTTGATTCTTCTTCTGTGTTATTTCTTAATCGTCCAGCTTTCGCATCTGTATGTTACCATAGAAAAGAACAAACTATATACAAGCCATATATTTGTTGCCAGTGAATTGTTTCTTGATTTGAAAATCTTGTTAATTTACTTCTTTATTGCTTTGCCCATAGCTATTCTCCTATTGACCTATCGTTTCGTTGCTGCATCTTGATTGATCATCGATCCGAGTAGATTGAAGTCCTTTACAACTTCCAGTTTGTCACTGTCCATGTAAAATGTGTCTCATTCATACCTGGCAATAGTCAATATCTTTGTCTACTTTGTGTTGAGTTGCAGTCCCATGTTCGAGTTTTCCATCTTGACTCTTGTAAATAAGTCCTTCATTCCATCAATGCTTGATGCTATCAATGCTTGATGCTATCAATGTTATATCATCTGCATACTTAAGATTGTTGATGATTCGTCCAGCAATTCTGATTCCTTTTTCGTTTTTGGCAAGTCCAGCCTTCCTGAAAACAGCTTCTGCATACAACTTGAAGATGTAATGTAGATATAACATGGAAACCCAAAATTGACAATTAATGTTAGAATTTCCTTGCCTTTTTTCATTTTGATTGTTCGTGCATTACTTAGGTTTTTTGTGCTTTCCATATAATGGTAGACTAAGCCAGCTGATGTAATAATTTGGTTGTAGTTCCACAACTGCTGGAGAGTGCCAGGTTGGGCCCCATTATTCTAAGCTCTTACTCTTGATACATTTCTGACCTACCTTAGAAATAATGGCAGCAGTATGTTCATTGGGGTTGGGGGGGGCAGTGTATATATTTGTATGTACACTTACATAAGCTGTGCTATGTCCTCTCATGTCTACAGAAATCTACATAGTGGCATCCATTCCTGGGTCAGTCTTCATGTACTTGGTTAAAATAAAAGCCGTTATACAGAATGGATATAGGCATACGGAAGTGTTCGTGTGCTGATTTTGTTGCATATCCAACTCCAAAATCTGCCCCCTCCCATTACCATCAATGGGAATTCTGCACCATCTGAAATCATCATCATGGGAAAAATTGATGTGAATTGTTAAAGCAGATTCCGGGCCCCAAACGGATTAGGCCCATTAAAGAGAGCTAATCTACTAGCAAATCCTTGACATGTCAATGTGTAAGTCCACAGAAAAATACACTGGGTCAGCCTAAAGCCCTCCATATATTTTTGATATCATTCAGTCGAATAATGGTTTGGCCAATGGTATGGCTAGCAACCATCTCCACCGGCTCACACATACTCTCCTCCGAGCGCTCTTGAGTTCTCTATGATTGAGAATCTATTAAAAATATATTTATCAGGAAAGGCATCCTGGTCCTCCATGAAATTTTTTTTTTCTAGGAAATCGACCATTACAAAATGCTGTGAAAAAGAGTTTCATAATTTCACTGCTCTTACAGAAAAGTATCCATAGTCTCACTGCTCTTACAGTAAAGAATCAAGGTGTTGATGTCCTTTTCTCTAGACGTAGAGGATTCTTTACGTCGTTAGATTGTGCATTGTGGTTCTTAGAAATGTTCAAGGTTGCACTTTGCAATAAAAGTTAATATTCTTTATTATAAACCATTGGAAATCCATTAAAAAAAAGCTTAGCTATGACAATGACAGGCCTGACTCCTGGTGAGCCTTGCCACGTTGCGACCTACGTGTGCTCTATTCTATGCAGATAGTGCAAATATGACCCTCTAGAGGGAATAAAAGCCTATTCTTTGAGGGAACTAACTCTATTACACTGTGTTGCCTAAAAAAAATAAGACTCAACCATTTCCAGGACACCAAGACTGTCCCATAATTGACCAGTGAATCACTATCTGTAATGCATAAGAAACATGAGAATCAGCCAATAATGTAAGGGAGCTTATAGTTGTATTAATAGGCGAGAATTTGAGGAGCTTCCAATCCATCAGCTGAAAAGGAAATCTCTCCAGCATCTGTGAATGTACAGGTTGCTGTCCTTGGCACTGAAGGGGTTACATCGGCTAATCCATTCTCATTGTGTCTTTCCATGGACCACTGAGTTCTGTCCAATTAGGTCCACCAAGCCCAACATATACACTCCCATGGTGTACTTTGGATTACCATAGTTCTCCATTCATCAGACAGAAGATAAGGACCTCTTGGTCCTTTGGTCCCATATGTCTGTCCATTATGTGATGAACTGAACAATCTTACTCTTGCCTATGAGGCTGTTGAGTTTGGATCAGGAGACGAGCTGCTAATCTAGACATCATTGTCTATACTCAGAGGCTGAATTCGGCCTTACGCCACTTTTTCCATTGAAAGAACATGATCGTTCAGATGTGGGGTTCTAGCAGAACCAGGACCGGTCCCGTTGTTGTGGCTTTTGTACAGATATATTCACCATATTTTTTCAAGGGCCAAAAAACCCCAATTATTTTTGTCTGTGACTTCATTGTTGAAACAATTTCTTAGGTAAACGTCAGTACAAATGATTTGCCTTCTTCATTATCATAGTTACCTTGCACGTAGAAAGAATTCAACAATATGAAACCTTTGAGCGGTTTACTTAGCAGTGCCTTAGGCCAGAGCTTGGCGGCTGAAAACGTAGCGCAGCCTGGAGCTTCAATCATCCAGGTACTGGCACTAAGTGCAGTATTAACATAACACCTTTTTTGGCAGAAGGGCTGCCAACATTTCCCATAGTTATGTAACGCATGTCTTTTAAAGCAACAGACCACCATTTTATTGGAAAAATTTTAGAAACTCTTGATTGTTTGTGTGTTGTACTGACACTCAGCGTCGATGAATTGAATGGCGATGGGCTGTAATAATGCTCACAAGCTGTGAACACAAGTGGCAATCTTTTTTGAAGATAGTCACTAGGCTTGGGGTAGCTCTATTCAGCCTTGTGAAACCTTACAGTGTGTGCACTGCACCCTGGTTTATAGCGTCGGGAGCTGACAGTTGCATAACCGCAATCATGTTATTTGCATACATGCAGTCACATGCCAACTAGATATGCGCTTCCTCATTTGATACAAGTGAATTGAGCGAAGTCGGACACGTCTAGTCGGAATGTGGCCAAAAGTATGCAAATCACATACTTGCAGTCACATGATTGCTCGCTCCTTGCACCAGCATCGGAGAATCCTGACAGTGTGCACTCTGAAGATTCACAAGTCTGCAGTCCCATAGAGTGACTGCAGTCTTTATCCACAAGTATAGGAAATCCCTTTAAAGATATAAACTTTTTTGGTAGCCTGTGTGTTAGGTTGGCTATGTGAAACCCAATATCAGTCCCGTAGTCTACTCTAAAAGACAATCAGTGAAGGAGTGTTCATAAGAATATGTTGGCCCATGTAAGCTGTTAATTGAGTAGTTTATTCTACATAAAAATCGTTATCGGCAGCGTCTAAGCTATGGATATGCTGCCAATATCACACTACTATGTGACAACAGATCGATCTATTAACGTTTCTTCTGTTCGTTGGATTGGTTAAACTGGCTAGTAAACAGACGCCGTATGTAGTTTATCGGCACTGATTTATAGGCAGAAACCGTTCTACCTAAAAGCACCACAAAGCCCCTACAAACCTTAGATGGCTGTCGGCTAAAAGATGATCTTGCCAATCGTTTGGCCGGCAGCTATCTCCTCTGTTGACCTGTACACCAGAGCGTTTGCTCTGCTGAGCGCTCCTGTATTCGGAAAGAGAGAGCCACTGCTAAACATCTATGACTTATCTCCGGGAGATCAAAAGGGTCGGCAGTCTGAAATCGAACATGCCGAATCCTGAATTGCCCCAACAATTATCTGTACGGGACACTCAAACACATTAAACTGTTGGCCAAACCCATCGATACTGGCATGTTTAGCCAACGTGTGTATGGGGGGGGTTGAGATAGACTCTTTTTTCGACAATCTTGATTTACATAGAAGGTGGACTTTGAGACAATGCCTTTTGTGTGACTTAACATTTTACATTGACACCTTGACTGTTCTTATTTTTTTACACCATCTATATTGATGATGTTTTTACTCAGTTTTGATGAGTTTTATGGGGCTGGTGGCTTTGAACAAAAAAACAACATGGTCTAAGTGTGGTCTCTTTTTCATGCATTTTACCATTGACTTTAAAAAAAACACATAAAATGCATGTAAATATATGCAAAAAAGCTTGTTAAAAATACATAATAGCGTTTTTTGCAAGCCGAACACCAAAAACTGTGATGGAGGTCTTATAATTAATAATATATATCCAGTTCCGTGAATGGCACAGCAGCACCCATTTTTCAAGGATAAGGTCAGGCGTCTTTTCTCTTTTTTCCCATGCCTGTCAGTGTCTAATTAAAAATGTCATATTCTGCTTTTTCAGCAAATGTCCCAGTGATCTGTTTAATTAAACAAAAACCTTTCTCCCTGGTGACATGTTGTCTGCAACCTGTGTGGGTGGAGAGGGGGTGAGAGTCTAATCTATAGGCAGGCACTGTAGAGTTGCCCCAGGGAAGACACCATGTCTTCAGGGTAAGACCAAAAACTGGTGATGAAAGACATGAGATCAAAGGAGTCTCAAGAGGGTAAGCTGTGTTTTAATATTTACTGTACATATTCTGGGTATTTTTTTCCTTAAAAAAAATGGAAACAAAACATGATTTTGTGTGCTAAATGTCAAGATGGCTCCGGCTTTCTTAGAAATGACAAAATGCGTAATGGGAGGCCAATTGCAAGTCGGGGAGTAATTTTCATGATTGATCCTTGTTGAAGAGCTTCTACATCCAAAAAGTGCTTAGTGGAAGGCATGTACTTATCAAAGTGAGCTATCTGGTTTCCAAAGGGGTAATAATGTTGTTTCTTAGATGATGATACTTGTTTACCACAAGGTAAAAAATTGGCAAAATGGGCCAAAGAAAATGGAGCCTCATTTCGGAAGTAATTACTGTTTCTGTGTGGTATAACACACTTTTTGAGTTATCGACCGTTGTGAGAAACAAGTTAAAAGGGATAGGTGTTAATAGGGTTATCCAGCACTTTTTTACTACAAGTCTAAGAACTGTTAGGTAGTTGCTAACTAACTGCCTGTTGTGACTGGCAACAATTTCTGCCCGCACAGAGTGGCATAGACCACTCCTGCCGGCAATTCAGCTGCTTCTGTTGCATTGACAGAGCAACTACTTCTCTCCCACTCTGCTCTGTTAATGGGGGTGCGACTGCCAACATCATGCTGATTGACTAACTGTGGGAATTCAGCTGTCAATCAGCGTGATGATGTGCAGTCATGCCCCAGAAGAAGAGCTTCTTCATTGACGTGGAACACCTGAATCACCTGCAGGAACAGTCACTCCACATGGAGCAGCTGAATCTCCGGCAGGAGCAGTCGATGACCAATCTGAACAGGTGCAAGAGAGAACCAGCAGATGGTTAGCTCTGTTAGTGTTTAGGCCCATAGTAAAAAAAATAAAATGGTCCTGGTCAACCCCTTGAAATGAATGCTAAGATGGACTGCCACAGGTTAATAGTTTTGGGTATGCATGGTAAGCAAATTCCATGTGCTTTATTTTTTATATTTTTTATTTAGAGATCTCTTGCACACACTTTTTTCCAGCTTTTATGAAGGTTTATGAAAAAACCCAGAGAATTTCAAATGTTTTTTAACATCCTATAGAAAAGCCTACGGTTAAATCACCCACCCCCAAAAAATAAATGTGAAAAAACCACTAATAAATAAACCTACGGCCAGATAGTGCTGTATTTTAAACTTTACAAACTCTTAGTGTGAACTACATAGAATGTTTCACTATAGATATGTCTGAAACCAGCCTCTGTATCACTTCCAAGCTGAACATGACTTCTGTCTATAAAATGGCCGACTCTGCTGTTATTGTTTTGTTTGGTCACAGAGCGAAGATTTAATTTTTTTTTTTTTTTTAGTTCCACTCTACAATTCCGGCTTTTTTCATAGCTACATTCTTTAAGTGACCTTTTTTTTTTCGTCTGCAGAGTATATGACATAATGCTGGCTTTCCGTGGCAGAGGATCCTTTCTTGTTTAGGAAATTGGTTACGTTCCAAATGTTTAGCATTCCAGAAAAAAGGCGGAAAATTCAGATGCTTGAACTGAGCTGTGTAAAGTTCTTGTACACGCACGGTTTTCATATCCACATTCAGCAACATTCGCTTCCAATAATTGGCCATGTATTAGCTTACTAGAAATGTTATATTTTTATTTCTTTTTTTTATTTTATCCAAGATTTGTTGAAAATGTGGATGTGAATGATTTTTCCATTTCCTTGAAGAATTTTATATACTAGGGGTCCAATCACCGGGACTAACCAGGGACTAACCAGCGACTGCCAGAATGGGCATCTCGAATATCCACTCAAATTGATCGGCAGCTGCGTGTCTGTAATTCTCTTCCTGAAAAATCTTTTGTAAGGTTTTCATAATTTGCGCTTTTTTTTACAATTTTGGTCGCCAGCTGTTTTTTATTTTGAGCATTTTTAGAGTACCTTTTTTTCCTTGCATTAAGGAACCCACTAAGGGTTTCTCAACAACAAATGCTGGAAAAACACTCGATATAAGCTCGGAGAATGGACGGGTCACTTCTTTTTAGCCACTTGGGGTTGTTGGAAACCTGAAGCAGTTAAAAGATGCTCAAATGCCAGAGCTTATAGGTACTGCCACACTACACGATCCCGCTAACGATCTCGTTAGCGTCGCATACTAATGAGATCGCTAGCGGGATCGTTTACAATATCGCTAGTGTCGGCCACATTTAGCGATGTCGTTAAGGACGCTATCGCGGTTAGCGATCTCCTTAACGACTTTAGCGGTACAAAAGTACCGCTAAATCGCTAAAAAAGTGCCACACTCAGCGATACATACTTACCCAGCGGGACGCCGACGATCAGAATAGGGTCCGGAACGATCAGGACGACGGACGAGATCACAGCAGGGGCCACGTCGTTGCTGCATGCCGCACACAACAACATCGCTAACGGGATCGCTAAATAGTGACATTTTTTAGCGATCCCGTTAGCGATGTTGTTTAGTGTGGCATACCCTTATGAGTGGTTTTACATAGAAATGCATCTCTTCATTTATTTGAGCATTTAGTTACTGCTTTTTCTGGTAGATTACGGAGTAGCGCTGCCCCAAAAACATTATGCTCACATACCATTAGTGTGTTTTCAATGGGGAGAGAGGAAATAGCCTTGGCCGGACTTTGGCAGTAGACGATCTTCAACGAGAGCAAAGGATTGGACATGCCTGCTACTTCTTTTCCCCTGACATCTGCTGTTAGGCT